>JASANA010010009.1:0-91676 GCA_030248095.1 Ptycholaimellus sp. GST1_10
CAGCGCCGCTCTCTACTCGCCTGCTCCATCGAAGCTGACCCTGACATTGTTCTCTTTCTCTTCCCTTCCCACCTCGGAGGCCATGGAGGACTTCACGGGCGGCCTGGCGGAGATGTACGAGCTGGCCTCGCCGCCCAACAACCTCTTCCGCATCCTCTCCAAGGCTGTTCAGCGCCGCTCTCTACTCGCCTGCTCCATCGAAGCTGACCCTGACATTGTTCTCTTTCTCTTCCCTTCCCACCTCGGAGGCCATGGAGGACTTCACGGGCGGCCTGGCGGAGATGTACGAGCTGGCCTCGCCGCCCAACAACCTCTTCCGCATCCTCTCCAAGGCTGTTCAGCGCCGCTCTCTACTCGCCTGCTCCATCGAAGCTGACCCTGACATTGTTCTCTTTCTCTTCCCTTCCCACCTCGGAGGCCATGGAGGACTTCACGGGCGGCCTGGCGGAGATGTACGAGCTGGCCTCGCCGCCCAACAACCTCTTCCGCATCCTCTCCAAGGCTGTTCAGCGCCGCTCTCTACTCGCCTGCTCCATCGAAGCTGACCCTGACATTGTTCTCTTTCTCTTCCCTTCCCACCTCGGAGGCCATGGAGGACTTCACGGGCGGCCTGGCGGAGATGTACGAGCTGGCCTCGCCGCCCAACAACCTCTTCCGCATCCTCTCCAAGGCTGTTCAGCGCCGCTCTCTACTCGCCTGCTCCATCGAAGCTGACCCTGACATTGTTCTCTTTCTCTTCCCTTCCCACCTCGGAGGCCATGGAGGACTTCACGGGCGGCCTGGCGGAGATGTACGAGCTGGCCTCGCCGCCCAACAACCTCTTCCGCATCCTCTCCAAGGCTGTTCAGCGCCGCTCTCTACTCGCCTGCTCCATCGAAGCTGACCCTGACATTGTTCTCTTTCTCTTCCCTTCCCACCTCGGAGGCCATGGAGGACTTCACGGGCGGCCTGGCGGAGATGTACGAGCTGGCCTCGCCGCCCAACAACCTCTTCCGCATCCTCTCCAAGGCTGTTCAGCGCCGCTCTCTACTCGCCTGCTCCATCGAAGCTGACCCTGACATTGTTCTCTTTCTCTTCCCTTCCCACCTCGGAGGCCATGGAGGACTTCACGGGCGGCCTGGCGGAGATGTACGAGCTGGCCTCGCCGCCCAACAACCTCTTCCGCATCCTCTCCAAGGCTGTTCAGCGCCGCTCTCTACTCGCCTGCTCCATCGAAGCTGACCCTGACATTGTTCTCTTTCTCTTCCCTTCCCACCTCGGAGGCCATGGAGGACTTCACGGGCGGCCTGGCGGAGATGTACGAGCTGGCCTCGCCGCCCAACAACCTCTTCCGCATCCTCTCCAAGGCTGTTCAGCGCCGCTCTCTACTCGCCTGCTCCATCGAAGCTGACCCTGACATTGTTCTCTTTCTCTTCCCTTCCCACCTCGGAGGCCATGGAGGACTTCACGGGCGGCCTGGCGGAGATGTACGAGCTGGCCTCGCCGCCCAACAACCTCTTCCGCATCCTCTCCAAGGCTGTTCAGCGCCGCTCTCTACTCGCCTGCTCCATCGAAGCTGACCCTGACATTGTTCTCACAGCAGCAGGCATTTGGAGAACAAGGAGTGAACCGAGAGCGTATGGGGAAAGCGATGGAGTAGGCGTGATTGGCTGCACAGAGAAGAGGTGGAGGTCGGAGGTGAGCATGGCCGCTATCCGCATCATCTCCAGGAACAGCAGCAGGCATTTGGAGAACAAGGAGTGAACCGAGAGCAGTATGGGGAAAGCGATGGAGTAGGCGTGATTGGCTGCCAGAGAGAAGAGAGGTGGAGGTCGGAGGTGAGCATGGCCGCTATCCGCATCATCTCCAGGAACAGCAGCAGGCATTTGGAGAACAAGGAGTGAACCGAGAGCGTATGGGGAAAGCGATGGAGTAGGCGTGATTGGCTGCCAGAGAGAAGAGGTGGAGGTCGGAGGTGAGCATGGCCGCTATCCGCATCATCTCCAGGAACAGCAGCAGGCATTTGGAGAACAAGGAGTGAACCGAGAGCGTATGGGGAAAGCGATGGAGTAGGCGTGATTGGCTGCCAGAGAGAAGAGGTGGAGGTCGGAGGTGAGCATGGCCGCTATCCGCATCATCTCCAGGAACAGCAGCAGGCATTTGGAGAACAAGGAGTGAACCGAGAGCGTATGGGGAAAGCGATGGAGTAGAGGCAAGAGAAGAGAAACCCCACGCGCCAACAGACCGGGAGGGCGTGATTGGCTGCCAGAGAGAAGAGGTGGAGGTCGGAGGTGAGCATGGCCGCTATCCGCATCATCTCCAGGAACAGCAGCAGGCATTTGGAGAACAAGGAGTGAACCGAGAGCGTATGGGGGAAAGCGAGTGGAGTAGGCGTGATTGGCTGCCAGGAGGAGAAGAGGTGGAGGTCGGAGGTGAGCATGGCCGCTATCCGCATCATCTCCAGGAACAGCAAGCAGGCATTTGGAGAACAAGGAGTGAACCGAGAGCGTATGGGGAAAGCGATGGAGTAGGCGTGATTGGCTGCCAGAGAGAAGAGGTGGAGGTCGGAGGTGAGCATGGCCGCTATCCGCATCATCTCCAGGAACAGCAGCAGGCATTTGGAGAACAAGGAGTGAACCGAGAGCGTATGGGGAAAGCGATGGAGTAGGCGTGATTGGCTGCCAGAGAGAAGAGGTGGAGGTCGGAGGTGAGCATGGCCGCTATCCGCATCATCTCCAGGAACAGCAGCAGGCATTTGGAGAACAAGGAGTGAACCGAGAGCGTATGGGGAAAGCGATGGAGTAGGCGTGATTGGCTGCCAGAGAGAAGAGGTGGAGGTCGGAGGTGAGCATGGCCGCTATCCGCATCATCTCCAGGAACAGCAGCAGGCATTTGGAGAACAAGGAGTGAACCGAGAGCGTATGGGGAAAGCGATGGAGTAGGCGTGATTGGCTGCCAGAGAGAAGAGGTGGAGGTCGGAGGTGAGCATGGCCGCTATCCGCATCATCTCCAGGAACAGCAGCAGGCATTTGGAGAACAAGAGGAAAGGGGAGTGAACCGAGAGCGTATGGGGAAAGCGATGGAGTAGGCGTGATTGGCTGCCAGAGAGAAGAGGTGGAGGTCGGAGGTGAGCATGGCCGCTATCCGCATCATCTCCAGGAACAGCAGCAGGCATTTGGAGAACAAGGAGTGAACCGAGAGCGTATGGGGAAAGCGATGGAGTAGGCGTGATTGGCTGCCAGAGAGAAGAGGTGGAGGGAGGAGAGCCACCAGCATATCCGCATCATTCTCCAGGAACAGCAGCAGGCATTTGGAGAAAAAGGAGTGAACCGAGAGCGTATGGGGAAAGCGATGGAGTAGGCGTGATTGGCTGCCAGAGAGAAGAGGTGGAGGTCGGAGGTGAGCATGGCCGCTATCCGCATCATCTCCAGGAACAGCAGCAGGCATTTGGAGAACAAGGAGTGAACCGAGAGCGTATGGGGAAAGCGATGGAGTAGGCGTGATTGGCTGCCAGAGAGAAGAGGTGGAGGTCGGAGGTGAGCATGGCCGCTATCCGCATCATCTCCAGGAACAGCAGCAGGCATTTGGAGAACAAGGAGTGAACCGAGAGCGTATGGGGAAAGCGATGGAGTAGGCGTGATTGGCTGTCAGAGAGAAGAGGTGGAGGTCGGAGGTGAGCATGGCCGCTATCCGCATCATCTCCAGGAACAGCAGCAGGCATTTGGAGAACAAGGAGTGAACCGAGAGCGTATGGGGAAAGCGATGGAGTAGGCGTGATTGGCTGCCAGAGAGAAGAGGTGGAGGTCGGAGGTGAGCATGGCCGCTATACGCATCATCTCCAGGAACAGCAGCAGGCATTTGGAGAACAAGGAGTGAACCGAGAGCGTATGGGGAAAGCGATGGAGTAGGCGTGATTGGCTGCCAGAGAGAAGAGGTGGAGGTCGGAGGTGAGCATGGCCGCTATACGCATCATCTCCAGGAACAGCAGCAGGCATTTGGAGAACAAGGAGTGAACCGAGAGCGTATGGGGAAAGCGATGGAGTAGGCGTGATTGGCTGTCAGAGAGAAGAGGTGGAGGTCGGAGGTGAGCATGGCCGCTATCCGCATCATCTCCAGGAACAGCAGCAGGCATTTGGAGAACAAGGAGTGAACCGAGAGCGTATGGGGAAAGCGATGGAGTAGGCGTGATTGGCTGCCAGAGAGAAGAGGTGGAGGTCGGAGGTGAGCATGGCCGCTATACGCATCATCTCCAGGAACAGCAGCAGGCATTTGGAGAACAAGGAGTGAACCGAGAGCGTATGGGGAAAGCGATGGAGTAGGCGTGATTGGCTGCCAGAGAGAAGAGGTGGAGGTCGGAGGTGAGCATGGCCGCTATACGCATCATCTCCAGGAACAGCAGCAGGCATTTGGAGAACAAGGAGTGAACCGAGAGCGTATGGGGAAAGCGATGGAGTAGGCGTGATTGGCTGCCAGAGAGAAGAGGTGGAGGTCGGAGGTGAGCATGGCCGCTATACGCATCATCTCCAGGAACAGCAGCAGGCATTTCACGTCCTGCGTCCTTTCATTGGTGCTAAATATTTGTGCAAAGAAGAGGATGCACAAGAGCTTCCCGTAAGTTGTGCATGACAGGCAGATAGGTGTTGATCAGGAAGTTGGTGAGCAGGAGAAAAGCTGCCCAAGCATCTGCTCCTGCAGTTTTTTCACCATCAATGCCTATTGCTTTCTATTGGGCAGGACAGAAGGTGGGGGTGTGGACTAATAGGCCTTGAAGGCCCAAAATTATTAACCAGGAAAACGCGTTAAAAAGTGCAATAAGCCGAGTAGAAGAAGTAGTAAAAGATGGGCGAAAAGGCAACCGGCAAGGCTGAGACAAAGACGAAGGTTGAAACTGGGGCGGGCACGGAGCCAGCGCGAGGCGATTAGAATGAGGCAATTGGCCAATATGGCGAGGACAAGAAAGCTCCAGAAGAGCGGCATCAACCAGGACACGACCCTCGCCTGCAGTTCCCGCATCTGCAATTTATCCATCTCCCTTCAACTCAAAACGACACCCAGACAAGCTCAGCAGAGCAAATTCCCTCTCGCCTAAATGCCATCATTTTATTCTAATTAGCAGGCACCAGGAAAAAGTTTTTTTGGTTGTAGAGGGAAAGAAGAGCGGATCTTATTTCTGATCTTATTTGGGCTGGCGCGAGGGAGCGAAGCGAACCGTCAGCGCCCAGTCCCTCTTTTCGACCCAGGTGTACGTTTTCGAGGTTATTGCTAGATCTTAAAATTGATAAGGTTTTTGTGCTTCACAGAAATGCCCAATCGTCCTGGTTTATTTTTTATTGGAAAGAGCATCATCGCATTGACCAAAACTCGCGAAAAATCGCCAGTAAAAGTCAGAACTCTGGAGCAAATGTCTCAAAACCGTGTGTCCAAACCCGCATCTATTAAATGGACGATAGTAGGTATTCAATTGGCCATCAGTGAATGGTAGACTCGGCCAGGTGAAGGGATTAGATTCGGATACTTCCCATTACAATTTTTTATTATATCTATTATTTTCATAGTATATCACAAGTCTAAAATGCTACAGCATGCAAAGGTTATGAATTTTCAATCATCAAAAAGATCTAGACAAGATGTAACACAATCGTGATTGGGTCCATGCAAGCGGAGCTTTAGCGGAGCGGAAGCATGGACCCCTCTTAGCGACTGACCAACCTTATTACGGGATTTCAAAATATGATTGCATGCCATACTTTATGTTATATGTTCTTCTAGTTTATCCTTCACTAATTTTTGTCCTTTTTGGGCCAAAATTGCCGCCTGCTTATGAATGACCAGTTGATTTTGTAGATGGACCAATAGCAATGAATTGAACCTGTTAAAATGTTTTCCCAAAATAGTTTGTAAATTCAATCAAAATTAATCACGATTTTGTGACACCTTGTCTAGTTCTTTTTGATGATTGGCAATTCATAAGCTGCTCATGCTGTAGCATTTTAGTCTTGTCTAGATCTTAGTCATGTGGAATAAATATTTACTTGCCACATGAACAAGGCTTCAAACAGTCACGCTTCCATTTGAGGAAAAAGGCATCGTTTGGTGTTTTTTGTAAATTTGCGTGTTTCTGGCATTCAATTTTAATACTATTACTTTACATTATAATTACCAGGGTGAGAGAGCACCTTTGTTATTGTGATAATATTGCACATGCACAGGCTTAGATGGAGTTCAATCCTATGTCAACTTGAGCATCAATTAAATAATGAGGGAAGCGGAACATGTAATTTGAATTCCACAATGATTTCCTGGGTTTCGAAAAGCAGAAGGATAAAGCCTTCAGCTCAGATAGAAACCAGGAGCCAATCTGGGAAAAACTTTGGTCACCTCTGGGGATTGAACCCAGGGTTCCTGGTCATTGCTGCATTGAAACATTGGGTAAATGGGTAGACGACAAAATTGAGAAAAATCTCTTTCACAAACGTGAATTGGTTGAGAAATTTTGCCAGAAAACTTATGCCACCAAATATATCAACATATGGGCAAGAAAATTTCCAAAACACAATTCTTCGATTTTTGAATTTCGCTTTTGTTCTAAAATGAGAACACTTCAAAGCTAGCAAAGTCCTGGGTTTGAACATTTTTTGGAGGTTTTTTGGAGATTTCTAAAATTCTAAGCCCAAAATTAAGAGCACCCTAAGAGCTTTCGATCGATATGCATATGCCCATAGTTTTATCCAATATCCAAGGAACTCAAGGCTGTGACATGCATATATGTGACATGCATATATATTGATGTGTATATATGTCCTAGGTTTTAACCAAGAATTCCTTCAATCAATTTGATTTTGTGATATGTACCACCATTCATAGCTAGGTTGCTGTCACTATTTAAGACTCCATAAAGCTCACAAACCTATTGCATACAAGCTAACCTGCGCATCAGTTTAAATAAAACTGCGCAGTTTGACTTAACTGAAATATAAGCGAAATGGGTATAAGACAAAATCTAACCAAATTGCTCTCAAAAACGTGAATTTATTGGGAAATTTCTCCATGGTACTTATGACAAAAATAGCACCACTGAAAGCTGAAACAAATTGCAATTGAATTTCGCTGTTGTTCTAAAATGAGAGCACTTCAAAGATAGATAGAGATATCATGACAAGACTAAAATGCTACAGCATGAGCCGCTTATGAATTGTCAATCATCAAAAAGAACTAGACAAGGTGTGACAAAATCGTGATAAATTTAGATTTAAATTATAAACCAATTAAAGTTAAAATTTTAACAGGTTCATCTACAAAATCCACTGATCATTCATAAGCAGGCGGCAATTTATGGCATGATTATTCCAGTTTTTTAAATGTTTAAATGATGTTGTTTATGAACTTTACTTGATCATTTTTAGCCTCTTACATAAAAAGTGTCAAAATTAAAGCATGATTCATATTAAATTAAAAAATTGATCATATTGCAAATGCCAGCAAAATTTAACCTTCGATTAGCTAATTTCAATTTAATTTCAATTTTGTTTGTTTTATTTTGTTACGTAAACTCATAATTTCATCATGACCAAAATTTTTCAAAAAAATTCTTTCACTTTAAAGCATTTAATTACATTTTAACAATTTTTTTTTCACTAGTTATATTTTATATTTTTTCACTAATTTTTGTCCTCTTTTTGCCAAAATTGCCGCCTGCTTATGAATGATCAGTGGATTTTGTAGATGAACCTGTTAAAATTTTAACTCTAATTGGTTTATAATTTAAATCTAAATTTATCACGATTTTGTCACACCTTGTCTAGTTCTTTTTGATGATTGACAATTCATAAGCGGCTCATGCTGTAGCATTTTAGTCTTGTCTAGATCTTGGCCATGTGGAAGACATATTTACTTGCCACATGAACAAGGCTTCAAACAGTCATTGGGGAAAAAGCCATTACTAAGCTTCAAAATTTCTAAACTTCTAAGGCTAAAATTAAAATTTCACGATTTTGGCAATCTAGATCTTCTAGATCTCATTGAGAGCTATCGATTGATATATGGATGATATATGGGTTTCATCCAATATCCAAGGAGTTCTAGCTCGTGACATGCGACCATCCAAAACCTCTATTGCCCATTCAAAACTAGGGCGCTGTCGTGCCCTAGGACAAGAAGCTCAAACCTATAGCATTTAAGCTGACCTGACCATCAGTTTATAAAAAACTGCGCAGTTTCACTAAAATGACTTATTAGAACTTTTCCAGGTTTTTTTTAATAAATTACTAAATTTCTAAGGCGAAAATCAAATTTTCACGATTTTCGTCATCTAGATCTCATTGAGAGCTTTCGATTGATATATATATGTCCATGGTTTCATCCAATATCCAAGGCGCTGAACCTCGTGACATGCAACCACCCAAAAACTCGATCACCCATTCATAACTAGGGCGCTGTCGCGCCCTAGGATTTTGGGTATGTTGTACTATCTGGTCTTTTATTCCCCTGCCCGCTAATCTGTGCAAACTGGATACTGAATCTATTAAAGGCTTAGGCTTAGTCAAAACGACAAGCATCGATACCATTGTTTATTTATTTATTTTTTTTTTATTTTATTTAATTTTCTAACACATGTCCCATCAAGAGACGTATGTTTCGAGGTTTTTAAAAAATTTTAAAATTATATGGCTAAAATCAAAATTTCACGATTTTCCTCTTTGAGACATCATTACAAGCTTTCGATTGGTATTTATAAATATATAATATGCCCACGGTTTCATACAAGATCCAAGTCGCTGTACCTTGGGACATGCGACCACGCAAAAACTCGATCACCCATTCATAACTAGGGTGCTGTCGCGCTCTAGGAAAAGTAGAAGAAATATCTGGTAGCATCGGCAAGTCAAAATTAAGTCTATTTTCTCTATAAAATTAAAATGCCCGAGGGAATTGTCAAAGAAATAAAGTTACTACTACTGGAATCTGCTGCGTCATCTGCATTTTGTTTTTGGGCGCGGGTGGAAAGAGACTCTGAAATGCGCGCCCAAAACAAAATGCAGATGACGCAGCAGATTCCAGTAGCAGTAATTTTATTTCTTTGACTTTTCACTAGGAGCATTTTCTGTTTTTGGAGAAAAGATACTTAATTTTGGCTTGCCGATGGTGCCAGATATTATAGGGGAAAGGGGAAGGCTGAGCGGATATTAAGCTTTAGTCAAGGGATAGCCCGTATTTTCTGATCAAAGAGCAATTTCTTGATTAGCGGAAAAAACCTTAAATCCCAGGCGAAGCTTTTAAAATGAGGCGATTGCGACTTATGCAAATAACCATTAAACGTAATAAACGTAATATTTTCTTTCTCGATGATATTATATTCCACTATTCGGCCTTAACACTTAAACTAGGCTCATGTCAAAAGAAAATTTAATTCCAAAAACATTTAAAAACTCTTTTAAGGAAAATGAATGTTTCTCTTTGGCATATGTCCTCCAGCTTGGCGCATTAAAAGTACGAAGTGAACCTGCGGGCAAGTATGATGGACATTGTTCAGGGCACAGAAGGATGGGCCGGGAATTACGCGGCTGCTCTCGCCCATTCCCTCTGCAACCGGGCTCCACCTTTGTCAAAAGCATTGGAAAAATAGACGCAAGGAGGGGGCAGATTCACGTCAGCATCAGATGAGGAAGCGTCTGACATTTTATGGGCACTGGCTGAGTTTGCCGCGGTTATAAAAGGCTGCAGCAGACTTAACGGCTAGAGACGAAGTCGAGGCAGACTCTGCAGCAGACGCTTGCAATCAAGTGGAGCGTTAAACAGTCTCATAATTAGGAAAAGGTAGACGGAAGGCAAAAAGGTCTGGGCCGCGGCCCAATCAAGCATCAATTGTTGTTGCACATTGTTACCCTACCTATTTTTGATGGCAAGACTCCACACAAATTTTATACCAAAGGATGAAGCCGAAGAAATGCACGTTCTTGAAGTTTGTGCTTCTGGCACATATTGCTCTGGCTCTGGGTTACGCTTGGCAAATAAACAAAATTTGACTTCTGCTTTTGACAGCTCGTACGGCACAAGAATTTATAAATTGCGTCGAGTTTCGAGAAAAAAATAAAAAAGGCGGTCAAAATTGTCTGAGAGATTGATCTCCTCAGAAAAGCTCTCTCAATACATTACGCGCTTCATTAACACTCAAGGGTTTAACAGCTGCCCCCTGGTTCAGTTGCTCACAAACATCATCTACTTTTTCAAACCAGATTTGTAAAACTGGTGATACAATATGTAAATAAAAGCAGAACACTACTGGTCTAAAATCCGCAGATTCAGTATCAAAACCAGCTAATTAAAACCACTGATTGAATTGGTGCGGTGCACATTTTTGCAAATCCGAAGGGAGCATGAAGCCTGAGCGGATTTAGCATGTATTAATAGGGATAGAATAAATCACTAAGTTGGGCAAAGTAAATGAAGCTTAGCAGAGTGTCCGCGCTCAACACCTTGGTTCCACTTGGACGTTTTTTGTTTTCCACCTTGGTTCCACTCGGCTTTTTGGCAGGCACAAAACGATCAGCTGAAAATAACTATTTCAACAAGTATATGGCGCAAAGCGCAATAGGTGACCACGGAGCACACCACCTTCCAGCTTACAATATGAATGCATGAAATTTCGCCACTCTAGAGGGTAAGTCTGTGGTTTCTCAACCATTTTCGAAAGTAAGCACAGATTTGGAATCGCTATATATGACTTGTGAACAAAAAAACTCAAGTCCTCTGTGCAATTCTGAGCCGTTCAGCTGTTACTGATTATTGATGCCATTGCAGTGCGTGAAAGTTTGTCACTCAAGAGGGTAAGTCTGTGGTTTCTCAACCATTTTCAAAAGTAAGCACAGATTTGGAATCGCTATATACGACTTGTGAACAAGAAACCTCAAGTCTTTTGTTCAATTCTCAGCCGTTCAGCTGTTACTGATTATTGATGCTATTGTTATGCATGAAAGTTTGTTGCTCAAGATGAAAAGTCTTTGGTTTCTCAACCATTTTCAAAAGTAAGCATATATTTGGAATCGTTATATACAACTTGTGAACAAAAAAACTCAAGTCTTCTGTGCAATTCTCAAGATTAAAGGTGCTACAGCGCAAAAACGCTATATTGCAGTTTTCATGCCTTTCTACCCAAAAAAGTAATGTTTCAAATGCTCGGGGACCGCTTCCTACCGGCGATATCTTCCTAAAACATTATTACCTTTCAGGAAAAAAAAAGTTTGTCCAAATCCGTTGAGAATTCGCCCGTGTACAGCATTTCCAGAAACATATATATATATATATATGAGGACAAAAGTTTAGTAACCTCTATAGACCGCTGAGCGGCCCTTCGGGCCGCTCCGCTGTCAAAAACCGATTTCCCCGGTCTAAAAAAACAATGGCCTTATTATCAATGAAATATATGGTTAACGATTAGCACTCTGCTGTTGGCTCCATGAAGCGAAGGAGGTACGGAGGTGAGGTGAGGAAGCGAATCGGAATTGGCAAGAGAATGGGGGCAGGTCTTTCGGGTGGGAATGTCATCTATTTGTATCGATTGAAGCCACCTTGTTATTTTCTCGTTTACAAGAACGAAAGATGACCTAGGCTAGGCTGCATTACTCCCTCTTCTTTGCTTTTTCCCGTTTCTGCTGTTTTTTCCCGTAACGCTGAAGAGCTGCCATCCTAATAACTACCTTCTGTTAGTCAGATTTTTGCGCGGCCGAAGGCCGTCAGCCGCGGAGGGCAGGGCAGTCAGAGCTCCGGAGGCCGGAGGGCATGGGTGCGGAGGCCCCGGAGCGTAGCCTAGCATGCGAAGCATGCTAGGCGAAGCGTAGGGGCCGTAGCACCCGTGCCCGGAGGCCGGAGGAGCTCTGGCGCCCTGCCCGAAGCGGCGGGCGGCCAAGGCCAGCTTAAGCAGTTACCCCATTTTTGCGTCCGTCTGTCCGCATATATATATATATATATATATTTGTCTGTTGCAGGCCCATACTCCGCGGTTTTTCAACGAAATTGGCTGATTTTTTGCATGAAGGTCCGCCTGGGTGGTATCTCCAGGCCATTTTTGGTGCTTGGCGTAATTTTGCGTTTTTCGCCCAAAACCTAAAATTTTGATGTTTCAAAGTACCAAAATTCATAAATCGCTGGTTTTTCAATGAAATTGGCTGAAATTTTGCATGAAGGTCCGCCTAGGTGGTGGCTAGATAGCTTTATTTTGGTTTTGCAAAATTTTTGGATATTTTCCCAAAACTCAAAATATTGATGTTTCAAAACCAAAAAAAATCATAACTCCCTGGTTTTTCAAAGGAATTGGCTCAAATTTTGCACGAAGATCCGCCTAGGTGGTGGCTTGAGAGGTTTATTGGGGTTTTGCGAAATTTCTGGATTTTTCCCCTAAACTTAGAATTTTGATGTTTCAAAATTAAAAAAATTATAACTCCCAGGTTTTTAGACAATATCGGCAAGTAAATAAATAACTGGTACCATCGGCAAGCCGAAATAAAGCTCTTTTCTCTTAAAAAAATCGATTGCCCCGAGTTTAAAGCCAAAGAAATTGCCCTACTACAAGTGAAATCTGCTTGTGGGGCATTTGCATTTTGATTTCGCGCGCAGTTCCAGGGCTCTTTTCAGGCGCGCTCAACCAAAATGCAGGTGACACAGCAGATTTCACTTGTAGTAGGGCAATTTCTTAGGCTTTAAACTCGGGGCAATCGATTTTTTTAAGAGAAAAGAGCTTTATTTCGGCTTGCCGATGGTACCAGTTATTTCCTCAACTTTAAAAGCATGCAAAAAGTAATTGATGAGTCAGGATTCGAACTTGCATGATTGACCCAGCAAGTCAATCGCTTACACCACTACACCACAGGGTCATTCACTTAACGAGGTAACTGAAAATCTAAGACAGTAAAGCCTAAGACTGGACGGGAAGAGGGGGGGGGGGGGCGTGGAATGAATACCTACACCCATACATGGAGGAGATGCGAAGGGAAGGGAAGGGAAGGGAAGGGGAGGGAAGGGAAGGGGAGGGAAGGGAAGGAGTTCGTGCGGCACTTTTGATTGCCAATTTTCTCTATCAAATCTTGATTTATATGTAGTTTTTCGCGAGTGCCCCCCACAATTCGATGTTGCTCTTTCCATTGCACCCAAAATCATTTCAATCGGAGCTGGCTGGGCTGAGAAAAACGCTTATCAGTTTTAAGATCTGGCAATAACTCTCAAAACATACACTTGGGTCAAAAAGAGGGGCTGGGCGCTGACGGTCGCGTTGCTCCCTCGCGCCAGCCCAATATAACTGGTACCATTGGCAAGCCAAATGTGGGCCTCTTTTCTCCAAATTTTGTAATTGCCTCGAGCAAAAAGTCAAGGAAATTTATCTACTACTAGTGGAATCTGCTGCTTGGACAGTTGCATTTTGTTTTTGGCGCGCAGTTCAGTGTCTCTTTCCATGCGCGCCCAAAAACAAAATGCAGATGGCGCAGCAGATTCCACAAGTAGTAGATAAATTTCCTTGACTTTTTGCTCGAGGCAATTACAAAATTTGGAGAAAAGAGGCCCACATTTGGCTTGCCAATGGTACCAGTTATTTCTTCCACTTTTAATATAGTGTAAAATGTATAAATACAAATTTATATTATTTTATAACATATGAAAAAAAAAATAAACTCACTAAAAAATATAACAAACATAAAAGAATCGAAAATATATTAAGATATTATTGGATAAAAAAATAAATAATAAATAAAAAACAAAATTATTTAAAAACATATAACAAAGAGAAAAGATTCGAAAATCAAAAATACAATAAAAATTTATTGGCAAACTAACATATTTTGATGAAATTTTCATGATTTATACTTAGGGCAATCGATTTTGGGAAAAAGAGATCTAATTTTGACCTGCCGATGGTACCAGTTGTTTTCTCAACTTAAAATTTCCAAAATAAAATAATTGCCTAAGAAGGATTCGAACCTCCCAGATTCAACCAGCCGTTCATTCACTTAGACCACTACGCCACTGGTGCATATGCGTTGTTGTTTAACTGAAGACTTATGAATAAAAGTCAATACATGAGGTCCAAGGACCCGGGGGGATGAGTGGGGGAAGAAATGAATACCTACTATCGTCCATTGAATAGATGCGGAGAAGAAGAAGAAGAAGAAGAAGGAGAAGGAGGAGTTTGGACAAATGGTTTTTTTACAAATTTTACTACAATTCTGCAACTTTTCAGCATTTTCTCGCGAGTTTTGGTCAATTTGCTGATGCTCTTTCAAATGCAAAAAGAATTAGAAAGATTGAAGCTCCCTGTGACGAGCTAGAGCCTTATCAAAATTGAGATCTAGCAATAACCCCCAAAACGTACACCTGGGTCGAAAAGAGGGGCTGGGCGCTGACACTTCGCTAACGCTCGCTCGCGCCAGCCCAATGCAATTAGTAAAATTCGCTCATGTAGGTTGCCAATATTGCTCGGAACAGAGGCCACGCATCTTGGTGACAGCCGAGAATACCTTGTTCAAAATAATATTATATCTGGTACCATCGGCAGGCCAAATGTGGTCTCTTTTCTCCAAAATTTTGAATTGCCTCGAGTAAAAAGTCAAGGAAATACAATTTCTACTAGTGGAATCTGCTGCTTGGACAGTTGCATTTTGTTTTTGGCGCGCAGTTCAGTGTCTCTTTCCATGCGCGCCCAAAACAAAATGCAGATGACGCAGCAGATTCCACTAGTAGAAATTGTATTTCCTTGACTTTTTACTCGAGGCAATTCAAAATTTTGGAGAAAAGAGACCACATTTGGCCTGCCGATGGTACCAGATATTTCTTCCACTTTTAACATATTATATAACGTATAAATACAAATTTTATATTTTTGGTTATTTTTTAGTAACGATTTTATTGGATAAATGAATAAAAAATAAACAAAACTTATTTAAATAAACTTTTTTTAATAAAAATAACAAAAAGAAAACATTTGAAAGAACAATGCAAATATATTGGCCAATTAAATTTTTTTTGGGAATTTCTCTTGGGTTACAAATTTTTTGGGGATTTTTTTTGGTTCTTGGGTTCTTGGCAATCGATATTTGGAAGAAAAGAGCTTTTATTTAGGCCTGCCGAGGGTACCAATAATTTTCTCAACTTAAAATACACAAAAATTAAAGTGAATCCATGAGAAGGATTCGAACCTCCAAGATTCATTCACAGTCCAATCGCCTGCACCACTACACCACTGGTGCATATGACTTCTTAGTGTAACTGAAAAGCTAAATACATGAGGCCTAGGGACCCGGGGAAGGAGGTTGGGGGGGGGGGCTAAATGAATACCTACTATCGTCCATTGAATAGATGCGGAGAAGAAGAAGAAGAAGAAGAAGAAGAAGAAGGAGAAGGAGGAGGAGTTCGGACAAATGGTTTTGAGTGATTTTCTAATGATTGCTGAAGTTTTGGGCGATTTCTCGCGAGTTTGGACAATTTGAGATGCTCTTTCCAATGGCAAAAGAATCAGAACGATTGGATTCTTCTGAGAGGAGCAGGAGCCTTATCAATTTTAAGATCTAGCAATAACCCCGAAAACGTACACCTGGGTCGAAAAGAGGGGCTGGGCGCTGACACTTCGCTAACGCTCGCTCGCGCCAGCCCAATTCCTCTAATAGTGGAGCGAGGTATTGGGCTGGCGCGAACGTAGCTTTAGCGGAGTGTCAGCGCCCAGCCCCTCTTTTGGACCCAGTTGTACGTTTTTGGGGTTATTGCTAGATCTTAAAATTGATAAGGCTCCTGCTCCTCATAGAAGAATCCAATTGTTCTGATTCTTTTTGCATTGGAAAGAGCATCATCAAATTGTCCAAAACTCGCGAGAAATTGCCCCAAAACTTGCAGCAATCATTAGAAAATCACTCAAAACCATTTGTCCGAAATCCTTCTCCTCCTTCTCCTTCTCCGCATCTATTCAATGGACGATAGTAGGTATTCATTTTCCCCCCCAACCCCCTTCCCCGGGTCCCTGGGCCTCATGTATTTAGCTTTTCAGTTAAACCAGAAAGTCCCATGCACCAGTGGTGTAGTGGTATATACGATTGGACTGCTGAATGAATCTAGGAGGTTCGAATCCTTCTCATGGATTCACCTTAATTTTTGTGTATTTCAAGTTGAGCAAATTACTGGTACCATTGGCAGCCCTAAAGTAATGCTCTTTTCTCCCAAATATCGATTCCCAAAAATTTTTTAATTTGCCAATATATTTGCATTGTACGTTTTATTTGCAAATGTTTTCTTTTTGTTCTTTTTTTTATTTATTTATCCAATAAAATCTTTGCTAAATAATAAGCAAAAATATAAAATTTGTCTTTATACGTTTTATAATATGTTAAAAGTGGAAGAAATATCTTGTACCATCGGCAGGCCAAATGTGGTCTCTTTTCTCCAAAATTTGGAATTGCCTCGAGTAAAAAGTCAAGGAAATACAATTTCTACTAGTGGAATCTGCTGCGTCATCTGCATTTTGTTTTGGGCGCGCATGGAAAGAGACACTGAACTGCGCGCCAAAAACAAAATGCAACTGTCCAAGCAGATTCCAGTAGTAGAAATTGTATTTCCTTGACTTTTTACTCGAGGCAATTCCAAATTTTGGAGAAAAGAGACCACATTTGGCCTGCCGATGGTACAAGATATATTTATTGACTCTAGAACATTATCGACAATTTTATAAAACTTCATAAGAAACGATTAAATTACTTTACCAGTTTATTAATAAATGGCTGGGAAACTAAGTGAGAGAAAGTAATGAGCCCGCAGTGATAAATTTGTCAATTTGAAGCTATGAACAATTTACAATGAAAAAGGACCGTGTAAGGCAAATTAAGGAATCGTTGCTGCACCATTTAAAACTCTTCTAACAATTATATTTTGCGTAATTTTTGTCATTACATCGCCAATTAGGTGGTCTTTAACGGTAGAGGAAAGAAAAAGCGGAATCACCCGAGCAGGATCAGGATAATTCTAGCCCCAACGAGAGCCTGGAAAGGGGGGGAAGCAAGCAAGAAGAGGGCCTGATAGGACTGACAGCAAAGGGGCAGGGCAACAACAAGCGAATGCCTAGCAGAGCAGGCGGATATCACAAGGAGGCTAGGAGGCCGCTTCTCCGTTGCCCGCAAAGGTGGAGAAGTCCATGCGCAGTTGGATGGCCGGGGCCGGCGCCCCTTCCGCCCGAACTGCCTTCAACCAGCCCCTCGCCTGCACCTGGGGGGAGCTGGAAGGGCGGTTGGAGGACCTTGGAGGGTGGCGGAGCGGCCTTTGAGTTGGCCAGGGCGGCCTCTAGACGTGGGCGGAGCTCCGGGAAGGCGGCGAAGACGGCCTTGATGTGCCCAGGATAGGCTGCTCCCAGGGCCTCCAGTCGTTGCAGGGAGAACTGAAGCGGCTGCTGGATGAGGAGGAGGCCTGGAAGGAGTGGATGAGGGTTGAACCTCCTGAAGACGTCGCCAGGCGAGTGGGGCGCAGCGGGCGGAGGGCGGGCTGCCCAGATGGGAGACGAGGACCTGGACCAGCATGCTCACCAGCGGCAGTCCTCAAGACCAGGGCAGGCTAGCTTTCCCCGCCTTCCCTTGAGAGGAGTTCTGGCTCACGTTTCTCGTCCTCCGCGGCTGCCACCAGGACCTGGGCGGTCTTGACGGCCTCGGTGAGCAGGCCGAGTGTGGCCTCGTCCAGACGCTGCTCCTCCTCCGCCCCATCACCAGCCTGGAGGCTGTGCGGGGGCTGGGTGAGGCGGAACTTGGCGACGACGGCGGGGGCCAGGCGGTGGATGAAGGGGAGGGCGAGGCCGGCCTCGCGGTGCCCGAACACTGAGGCCAGGCTCTGTAGGCTGCGCGTCACCACCGCGGGGCTCTCCGACTCCAGGCAGCGGGCGAAGAGCCCCATGGCCTCCGCCAGGAGCTCTGGGGAGGCGGCGATGACGCCGCCGGCGCCCACCAGGAACACTGCCACGCCCAGCATCTGCCCCGTCTCGTCCACCACCCAGTCGCTGTCCTTCGCGGTCTGCAGAGGAGACCATGGCTGGCCTGGTGGGCAGGAGAATGGGCAGGCCACCTGAATGTGGAGGAGGGTATGGGCGGCGGCGCGAATGATGGCGGCCCAGTGGGGGTGGAGGCGGTCGGAGGCATCCAGGAGGACGGGCTCGGTTACCAGGCTTCGCAAGGCCTGCAGTGGAAACCAGAATGGGGAGAAGGTTGAGGGGGACGTAGGGGGAAAGGATGCCTGGAGGGCGGTGGCGGCGGGCTTGGAGAGGTGGCCGGGCGGGGGGTCGGGGAGGCTGGCCTGGGAGAGGCTGAGGCGGGAGGACTCCCGCAGCACCCCGATCACCAGGAACAGCAAAGTGGGCAGCAGCGTCAGCTTGCCTAGAGTTCCGCAGAGGGGGATGGCTGAGGGATTGTAAGATGGACTAGGGTGACCTTGGGTGGAGCAGAGGGCGGGGAGGCAGGGGAGGAGGAGGAGGGCGTCGGCGATGAGCTGCTGGGCCTCGGCGCTGAGCCGCTGTCCGCGCCGGAGGCTGCTGAGGCCGGCCAGGGCGGACTTGCTCTTGGCCAGGCTCGGGTTCACGCCTGCAAGGCGGGGTGCTTAGTTTAGGAAGGGGGCTGAGGAAGGTGGGGTGGGTGCCGGGTAGCTGGCGGACGAGGGCGCAGAGGGCGAGCTCGAGGAAGGCGTAGGCGAGGCTGGTGTCGGGGTCCAGGCGTCCGGAGTCCCCGCCCTCGACGGCGTCGGCGGCCTCCTCGGCGGCCTGGAGGACTCCGCGGGCCACGCCCAGGCAAAGCCGCTGCGTCTCCACCGACTCCCGCGTCAGAGTCAGCCTGCAGTCCCCTTTGATCATTTGAAGGCGCAAATAAATCGACCCCATGGTAGCTCTCCCCCATAAAACAGTTTTGCTATTTTTCCACATCATTTTTGAAAGCTTCCTGCCTCTTCTAATTTAGGTTTGTGAATAAAAATTTTACTAATGAATTATCCGCACCGCTTATCATCGCATCATTTCAAACGCAGCCAGTACCTGCATTTTGTGAATTCCGTGACATGGCTGGATAATGGCCTAGATAGTTGTGCTTGAGTGATTGCTGAACAGTAGGCAAGGCAAAGAAGAGAGGAGGGCATTGCCTGTGTAGGACGTTAAGGATTTCTTTGGCGACAAGAGGGTCGGTCATGAGCCGACGTCGGGCCCAGGCGGAGGACAGTAAAGCCTCTAGCGTCCTTAGACAGGCACTCAAGACCCCCTCCGAGCGCTCCAGAGCCCGCGGATTGCACAGAGCCTCCAGCGCCGTCCCCAGGACCAAATGGAAGCGCCGCTCCGCCGTCTCCATCTAGGACGCAGAAGATGAGTGAGAGGAAAGAAGAGTGGCAGAAGCGGAACCTGAGGGGGAGGCTGGGCAAGCATGCGAGCAGGGCTGTTGGCAGCCTCTTGGCTGCTCTGAGCTGAGGGGGAGGGGAGTGCGAAGTCCTGCAGGGCGAGCCAGGTGGTGGCAGCCAGTAGGATGGAGGGCCAGGAGGCGGAGTAGTGCTGGCGACAGGCGTGTGCGGTCTCCGGGGTGTAGTAGGCGCCGCCGTCGGGCGGGAGCTGGGGCCCGAACTCGGGGCCGAGACTGAGGAGGGCGTTGTCGCGGAGGGCGGCCAGCCAGTGGTGGATGAGCGCTGTCAGCTCCGGCGTGACCAGGCTCAGGAGGGAGGTCTCTTCGGAGCGGGGCCAGTCCTCCTCCCTCCTCTCCTCCTCCTCCTCCTCTTGACGCTTCTGCGCCTCGTCCGCCTCCTGATGCTGGCTGACGGCCACGATGTACACCTCGGCCCAGGCCTGGGAAGCGGGGGGCGGGGATGAGGAAATGGGGAGAAGGGGGGAGAGGGTGCCTGTAGGATGGCGAGTTTCTCGAGGGTGGCCGCGGATTCGGAGTATAGCTGGTTGGAGATGCTGCCGCGCTTCAGCTTGGCGAGGGAGGAGACCAGCAGCTGGTGCACCCGCCTCAGGTCGTTCAGGTCCCGGGCAACCCTGCTCCCGATCCACGTGGAACAGACCTGAATCCAATGTAGTCGCCTTTGTGAAAGTGAAAGGAGGGTTATGGAGGGTTATGGAGACCTGGCAAGCTTTGGCGGTGAGGTGACTGGGGGTCTCCGGAGCGAAAGCTGGGCGAAGGGCAGCTCCCACCTGGGCCTGGAACTGCTCCAGGATCACGTGGCCGGGGAACTCTGGCTCCGGGACGCGGCGGAACTTGCTGATCACCTCCTCAAAGCGGGCTCAGTAGAAGGATTGGGAGGGAAGGAAGAGGAGTAGAGCCTGGAGGCACTGTAGGCCGGCCATGCGAAGCTCGGTGCTGTCCGAGGTGGCGGCCATGAAGGCCATGCGGATGAGGTCGGACAGGTGCAGCACCAAGAAGTCGCCTGTAGCAATCAAGGACGTGGGGGCACGAGGTGGCCGTAGGAGTAAAGGGGTACTTTTGCCGGCACTGAGCTGGAGCTCTTTGGCGAGGGCGAGGTCCAGGTGGGCCCGCTCCGTCTCGCACAGGCTCAACAGCCGCTCCACCATCTCCATCGCAAACACCCGCGTGCTCCACCGCGGCAGGATCTCCAGACCTCCGGGTTTGCAAGAAGCCAAGAAGCAACAGGGGGAACCTTGGAGTAGGCTGGAGCTGCCAGGGCTACAGCGCCGGCCAGCTGAATGTCGTCGTCTTCATCGGCCTCCTCCTCCTTCCCGCTCGTCTCCTTCACCACCTTCTCGTCTCCGTTCGGGCTTTGCAGGTCTCAAAGTCAGAGAGATTCCTTAGATGGAAGAAGGAGGGCTATGGGTAGACCGGAGGTGGTGGCAGCCAGGATGTCCTTGGCAAGGGCAAGCCAGGCGGATAGGTTGGTGGGTGCAAGGGCGGCCTGTAGACTGCGGAGGGCCTCCTTGAGGTCGGCGAGGATGCTGGGCAGGGTCTCGGTGTCCAGTAGGGCGAAGAGGGCGCCCTCGAGGCCGCTGTCGGGTAGCCAAAGGTGGGCGGCGGGGGTGTTGGGCGGGGGGCGGGCGGCGGCGAGGGGCGGGGGGAGGAGGGAGGCCGCGTGCTCCCGCACCTCCCGTCCCTCCCGCTGCACCAGCTGACGCAGACAGGCCACGGCCGCCTTGCGCACCAGCAGATGCTCGCTCTTCAGCAGCTTCACCAGCTCCGGCACCAGCTGGCTCAGGTTCACCTCAACAGGGCTGCGATTGAGATGAGAGTGAGATGTAGAATGACAAACTTGTCGCTGGGCAAATAAATGGAGCTGTTGCTGGCAGGCGATGCCCTCGGCACGGACGAGGGGGTCCGGGTGGTCCGCCATCAGGGCGCAGGCCACCAGGAAGGAGTCCCGGGCGGCCAGGACGGGGCAGGCCGCCGCCGCCCCGCCCAGCTCCGGCCCCACGCTGGTGATGAGGGCGCTGAGCAGCTTGCCCAGTCCCCGCGCCACGTCCGGGCACCACCAGCTCCCCGCCCCCAGCAGCAGCTCCACGCACAGCTTCAGCGTCGGCTCCACATAGCCGCGGAACATTGGGCCGCCCGTCTCCGCTATCAGACCCAGCGCCTCCACGCTCCACACCTACACCCTTCCTCTCCTTCACCCGAGGCTGCTCTCTAGGAATGGCCTGGCACCTGAACTACGGGGGAGGAGGCGTCCTGGGTGAGAGCGAGGAGGATGCTGACGGAGGTGTTGAGGTGCTGGCCGGAGCCCAGACTGCCCACGTAGCGGTGCAGACAGCCCAGTGCCAGGGAGTGCCCCGTCCTGCTCACCACATCCCGGCAGGACTGCAACCACTCCTCCTTCCTCTTCCTCCTCCCCACCTCCCCTCCTCCTTGCCTTGAGCTTGTCGAAGCTGTACTGGGCCATGCCTGCGAGGAACTTGGCGTCGCCCACGGCTTGCGCCAGACGCCCCAGGGCCTCCGCCGCCGCCACCCTCAGCAGCGGCGAACTGGCCCCCAGACCGCCCACGATCAGGTTCACTGCGGACCTCAAGAAGGGGGTGGGGTTAGGATGGCAGAGTGTTGGTGAGTGTTGAGGAGGGGGTTGACCTCTGGACAGCCTCCCCGTCGAGGCTCTTCTTCTGCTCCACCATGGCCTTGAGGGCTCCGAGCAGGGCGCAGAAGACGTTCAGCTGCATGGCCTGCTGGCGAGGGCCCGCCTTGCTGCTCTTGATGCACTCCCCGAAGTGGTCCAGCATCTATGCACACTACTTCTCTTCATTCCCTTTCCACTACAAGAGCAGCCTTGAGGCAGACCTGGAGACGATGCTTCTGGGGTGCGAAGGGGAAGACGGCGGCAAAGACCGCCACGGCTGAATCCACCGTAGCCACAGGGAGCGGCAGGGGCTCACAGTCCCCGCCCCAGACCCCCGCCGCGTCGTGCTCCAGGGCCCCGCAGCCGGCCACATTCAAAGGGTGCATCTGCAACTCAGGACCTTTCATCTTCCTTTCCCCCTGGCTGGACAGGGGCGCAGGCTCGGGGAGCAGTCCCCAACTAAGCAGCAGAAAGAAAGGAAGGAGCAGCAGAGCAGGCCAAGCAGCACTTACCAGCCCTGGCTCCAGACGCCGCCCGGGTTCCAGCTGGAATCCAGCCCCCCTCCTGCCCTGGCCCCTCTCCATCAAGCCCCCACCAGCCCCCAGGCAGGAAAGGCGGAGAAGACTATAGGCACGGGAAAGAAGGGGCGGGAGAAAGAGGAGTAGGGGAGTGCCTGAGCCTCGATGTCCCGTTGGTCCGTCTCAGCGATCCAGGCGCCGAGGAGGCCGCGGGCGGAGGGATGGCAGTAGGCGGGGAGGAGGGAGGAGGCCGTCGCCGCACTGCACTCCGTCAGCGTAAGCTCTGCTACAAGCTCACGCAGCAGGGCTCCGAAGCAGCCTATACAAGACATTATTTCTCCTATCCGTTTCTCCCGAACAGAATGGCAGAGTACTTTCGTAGTATTTAGGGGCAATCTCGGCCAGGACCCCGTAGAGGCGTCGCTTGAGCAGGCTGATGGGCGCCCGCAGCTGCTGGCCCAGGGCCTTGGAGATGTTGGGCATCCTCAAGAGAAGTGAGTGAAGGAGGCTTCTAGAGTAGGAGTGGAGAGGAACTGGGCGAGGATCTGGAGGGCGGCATCGATGGGGCCCAGTATGCGGCGGAGGACGTCGTCGGTGGCGAGGCTGGGGCAGTGGCGGAAGAAGGCCGTCATGGCCGCGAGGGCCCCAGCCCGGGCCTCCAGCGTCAGGCTCCAGGTGAAGGCGTCGCCTCTCTGCCGCTCCTCTGCCGCCTCCTTGGCGGAGCGGGGGAAGGCGTTCTTCCACAGCAGCAGCACGCGCGGCAGATGATGCCGCACTGTCCCAGCGCCCAGCCCCATCACAGACCCTGTGTGCAGCCTGGCCTGAGCTGAGGAGGAGGAGGGGAGCGGGAACCCAGGAGCGTCCATCCCGCCTGTGTCTTGACAGTGGCGAGGCGACTGCTCTGGGAGGCAGTCCTGAGGAGGTCCTCGGCGACGCTGAAGACCTGGCGGCCCTTGGCGAAGGGGATGCCCAAGGGGGTATCTTTGGAGGCCGCCACCAGAGCCGCCAGCGCCAGCGAGTAGCCGGAGATGGCATCCGGAGAGCCCTGAGTACTAGGAGCCCTTAGAGCTGAAAGGAGGTGAGCAAAAGGAGTCCGCACCTTCATATGGTCGAGGCGGCTGAGACAGCGATCGATGAGGGGGGTGAGGAGGGCGGGGACAGCGCTGACCACACAGCGCAGGCACCACGCGCCTCCCAGACGAGCTGTCAGACAAGGGTGCAGAAGGCTGGAGAACACTGGCTCCAGGATGCCGGACGCCTGGACAGGTTTTGGCTGAGGGCGGAAGAGTAGAATGGGAAGTAGAATGAGGAGTACCTCAGTGAAGAGGGGGGAGACGGCGGAGCCCATCTGCTGGACGAGGGCGGAGAGTTCGCCCAGGGCCACGGCCAGATAGTGCTGGCTGGCCAGGATGTCTCCCGTCAGCACGCACTCCATGGACGCTTCCACCGAGTAGTCTAAGTCATGGAGGGGTACCTCAGTGAAGAGGGGGGAGACGGCGGAGCCCATCTGCTGGACGAGGGCGGAGAGTTCGCCCAGGGCCACGGCCAGATAGTGCTGGCTGGCCAGGATGTCTCCCGTCAGCACGCGCTCCATGGACGCTTCCACCGAGTAGTCTAAGTCATGGAGGGGTACCTCAGTGAAGAGGGGGGAGACGGCGGAGCCCATCTGCTGGACGAGGGCGGAGAGTTCGCCCAGGGCCACGGCCAGATAGTGCTGGCTGGCCAGGATGTCTCCCGTCAGCACGCGCTCCATGGACGCTTCCACCGAGTAGTCTAAGTCATGGAGGGGTACCTCAGTGAAGAGGGGGGAGACGGCGGAGCCCATCTGCTGGACGAGGGCGAAGAGTTCGCCCAGGGCCACGGCCAGATAGTGCTGGCTGGCCAGGATGTCTCCCGTCAGCACGCGCTCCATGGACGCTTCCACCGAGTAGTCTAAGTCATGGAGGGGTACCTCAGTGAAGAGGGGGGAGACGGCGGAGCCCATCTGCTGGACGAGGGCGGAGAGTTCGCCCAGGGCCACGGCCAGATAGTGCTGGCTGGCCAGGATGTCTCCCGTCAGCACGCGCTCCATGGACGCTTCCACCGAGTAGTCTAAGTCATGGAGGGGTACCTCAGTGAAGAGGGGGGAGACGGCGGAGCCCATCTGCTGGACGAGGGCGGAGAGTTCGCCCAGGGCCACGGCCAGATAGTGCTGGCTGGCCAGGATGTCTCCCGTCAGCACGCGCTCCATGGACGCTTCCACCGAGTAGTCTAAGTCATGGAGGGGTACCTCAGTGAAGAGGGGGGAGACGGCGGAGCCCATCTGCTGGACGAGGGCGGAGAGTTCGCCCAGGGCCACGGCCAGATAGTGCTGGCTGGCCAGGATGTCTCCCGTCAGCACGCGCTCCATGGACGCTTCCACCGAGTAGTCTAAGTCATGGAGATGGGATGAGGCTGGAAGAGGGTGGTGGGAGAGGAGAGGAGGGCACCGATGGCGTTCATCTGCTCCCCGACCAGGAATCCAAGGTCCCGAGCGGCATTGGCCTGGCTCTTCTCGCCCAGGAGACGACCGATGGTAGCGCGGAGAATGAACGCCACGCACCGTCGCACATACACTGTTTCTAACTGGCTCAGTGAGCTTCCTGCAATATTGTCACCGTTTTCATTTCAAATTGCCAAACTTCACTTCATTTTTGTTGCGCTATTTCAGAAAAGATAAGACACACACTAGATAGCCCAGGTGGTCCCCACCTCTTTACTTACCACGCTTGAGCCTTAGATATCAGCCGCAAAGAGAAAGAGTAAAAGCAGAGTGTGATACCCTGCTGGCGGCCTGGTTGAGCAGCGAGGTCGAGGACGAGACGAAGGAAAGGAGCCTGATGCCGCTCCAGCCAGCTCGTCCCCAGCCCCTTCACCATCTCCACGTAGGCCTTCAAACTCCCTCCATCTCCACCCAGCTCTCCCTATCCTGTCCCCTCCTCTCACCATGGCCATGCCGATGCGGAGCTCCTTGGGCAGGCCGGGCAGGAGGCCGGAGTTGCCCTTGAGGAAGCCGCCGCCGCCGCCGCGCAGGAACACTCCCCCCAGCAGCCCGCACACCTCTTCCAGGCTCCCCGCCTTGCTCTGGCTCCCAGCACCAGTCGCCTGCAGAGGGAGAGCCTGGGGAGTGAGAGAGAAGGATGGAAGGATGGCTACGGAGGGCGGCTGGAGGGCGGCGGCTGCGAGGGCCCCGATGAGCTTGGCGACGGCGGTGCGGGTGGCGTAGTTGGCGCCGTCCAGGGCCTTCGGCGCCTGGCCCACCACCGCCTCCAGCTCCGACTGCAATGCCCCCTTCCAGATGGGGGAGGATGGGGCCAGGGAGTGGGGGAACTTGAGGCAGCCAGGCAGCCTCTTCGGCCAGAGCGCGGAGGCAGTCGGCGGCCGCTGCCCGCACCGGCTGAGCTCGATCCCACAGGCACGGCTTCAGGGCCTGCAGGTTGGATGAGGCTGAGAGGAGGAGGGAGGGAGGAGAAGGAGGGAGGCCTTGTAGATGTCGCGATGGACGGAGGCGCCGGCGGAGCCGAGGCCCTTGATGAGCTTCTGGAGGGTGAGCAGGATCTCGCTGCGCCCCTGACTCTCTGCCCCACGGAGGGCCTTCAGGAGGACACCCGTCGTCTCCTCGAACCCGGGGCCCACCAATCGCCCCAGCGTTTCGTACATGGCTCCGATGCATGAGATTGCTGCCCTGCAAGCCTCTCAGATTCTCTGCCTGCCCTGATACCCTCTGGGGCATTGGCAGAAAAGGGTGGGAAATAGTGGTAAAGAGGAGACAGCTTGGTTGGCAGCTGGCTGGGGGTGTCGTCACGGCTTTTCAGTAGGTCGTTGCACTGGTTGATGGTGGCGTAGAGGTGATAGCTGTCCGCCACGGAGTAGAGTGTCGCCAACGCTCGGCCTCAACCCTTCACCCGTCCAGCCTCCTCTCAGCATCAGAGGCTGGCAACCAAGGAGGAGCCTGGTAGGAGGGCCGGGCCCCGACCCCGTCTCCTTCCCCTTGCCTGGACTCAGCATCAGCATCCGCAGCTGCTGGCCCAACTTCTCCTGTTACCAGTTTTACTGTCAGCGCCGCTCGCAAGCTGGCATCAGAAAATGACTCTCGGCGTCATGAACACTCGGCGTCATGAAAAAAATTTCCAATTTACTTACAGGACTAGATTCATGGGTTCATTACAGATTTGGAAACAACCTATGGAAAAATGTTTCTGTCAGAAAGAAGTGTACCGCCACAAGGTCTTTTTAGATCGCTCCTTATCCTCTGGATAGAAGAGCGCTTACTTGGTCTGCCTTGAGGTCAGCTTTGGAGGCAGCAGGAAGGATGCGAAGAAGGTAGCGGAGCCATTCATAGACGAAGGTGGCCCGTTGAGCCTCCGGCAGAGCAGCAAGGGCCTCCTCATTGAGGAGGAGGGAGTGCGCTTACGTGGTCTGCCTTGAGGTCAGCTTTGGAGGCAGCAGGAAGGATGCGAAGAAGGTAGCGGAGCCATTCGTAGACGAAGGTGGCCCGTTGAGCCTCCGGCAGAGCAGCAAGGGCCTCCTCATTGAGGAGGAGGGAGTGCGCTTACTTGGTCTGCCTTGAGGTCAGCTTTGGAGGCAGCAGGAAGGATGCGAAGAAGGTAGCGGAGCCATTCGTAGACGAAGGTGGCCCGTTGAGCCTCCGGCAGAGCAGCAAGGGCCTCCTCATTGAGGAGGAGGGAGTGCGCTTACTTGGTCTGCCTTGAGGTCAGCTTTGGAGGCAGCAGGAAGGATGCGAAGAAGGTAGCGGAGCCATTCGTAGACGAAGGTGGCCCGTTGAGCCTCCGGCAGAGCAGCAAGGGCCTCCTCATTGAGGAGGAGGGAGTGCGCTTACTTGGTCTGCCTTGAGGTCAGCTTTGGAGGCAGCAGGAAGGATGCGAAGAAGGTAGCGGAGCCATTCGTAGACGAAGGTGGCCCGTTGAGCCTCCGGCAGAGCAGCAAGGGCCTCCTCATTGAGGAGGAGGGAGTGCGCTTACTTGGTCTGCCTTGAGGTCAGCTTTGGAGGCAGCAGGAAGGATGCGAAGAAGGTAGCGGAGCCATTCGTAGACGAAGGTGGCCCGTTGAGCCTCCGGCAGAGCAGCAAGGGCCTCCTCATTGAGGAGGAGGGAGTGCGCTTACTTGGTCTGCCTTGAGGTCAGCTTTGGAGGCAGCAGGAAGGATGCGAAGAAGGTAGCGGAGCCATTCGTAGACGAAGGTGGCCCGTTGAGCCTCCGGCAGAGCAGCAAGGGCCTCCTCATTGAGGAGGAGGGAGTGCGCTTACTTGGTCTGCCTTGAGGTCAGCTTTGGAGGCAGCAGGAAGGATGCGAAGAAGGTAGCGGAGCCATTCGTAGACGAAGGTGGCCCGTTGAGCCTCCGGCAGAGCAGCAAGGGCCTCCTCATTGAGGAGGAGGGAGTGCGCTTACTTGGTCTGCCTTGAGGTCAGCTTTGGAGGCAGCAGGAAGGATGCGAAGAAGGTAGCGGAGCCATTCGTAGACGAAGGTGGCCCGTTGAGCCTCCGGCAGAGCAGCAAGGGCCTCCTCATTGAGGAGGAGGGAGTGCGCTTACTTGGTCTGCCTTGAGGTCAGCTTTGGAGGCAGCAGGAAGGATGCGAAGAAGGTAGCGGAGCCATTCGTAGACGAAGGTGGCCCGTTGAGCCTCCGGCAGAGCAGCAAGGGCCTCCTCATTGAGGAGGAGGGAGTGCGCTTACTTGGTCTGCCTTGAGGTCAGCTTTGGAGGCAGCAGGAAGGATGCGAAGAAGGTAGCGGAGCCATTCGTAGACGAAGGTGGCCCGTTGAGCCTCCGGCAGAGCAGCAAGGGCCTCCTCATTGAGGAGGAGGGAGTGCGCTTACTTGGTCTGCCTTGAGGTCAGCTTTGGAGGCAGCAGGAAGGATGCGAAGAAGGTAGCGGAGCCATTCGTAGACGAAGGTGGCCCGTTGAGCCTCCGGCAGAGCAGCAAGGGCCTCCTCATTGAGGAGGAGGGAGTGCGCTTACTTGGTCTGCCTTGAGGTCAGCTTTGGAGGCAGCAGGAAGGATGCGAAGAAGGTAGCGGAGCCATTCGTAGACGAAGGTGGCCCGTTGAGCCTCCGGCAGAGCAGCAAGGGCCTCCTCATTGAGGAGGAGGGAGTGCGCTTACTTGGTCTGCCTTGAGGTCAGCTTTGGAGGCAGCAGGAAGGATGCGAAGAAGGTAGCGGAGCCATTCGTAGACGAAGGTGGCCCGCTGAGCCTCCGGAAGAGCAGCAAGGGCCTCCTCATTGAGGAGGAGGGAGTGCGCTTACTTGGTCTGCCTTGAGGTCAGCTTTGGAGGCAGCAGGAAGGATGCGAAGAAGGTAGCGGAGCCATTCGTAGACGAAGGTGGCCCGTTGAGCCTCCGGCAGAGCAGCAAGGGCCTCCTCATTGAGGAGGAGGGAGTGCGCTTACTTGGTCTGCCTTGAGGTCAGCTTTGGAGGCAGCAGGAAGGATGCGAAGAAGGTAGCGGAGCCATTCGTAGACGAAGGTGGCCCGCTGAGCCTCCGGAAGAGCAGCAAGGGCCTCCTCATTGAGGAGGAGGGAGTGTGCCGCCGACATCTCCCCCATAGGCCGTCCCTTTTTCCCAATCACAGCAACCTATCCCGCTTCTTCATGCTCTCTCTTCCGCTGCTATTTTCATCTAATTAGAAAAAGATATTTTTTTACATCTATAGTCGAAATCGTCCAATAATTCTTTCGCCAACAGATATGAATTCAAAAACTACTCTCTCCCTCGGCATGGGTTGCCATGGAAGAGAAGTGGGCCTAGTATTCCCCATGGAAAAGAGGGAAAGATGCGTGATGAGGGAGGTAAGGGAAGGGAAGCGAGGTTAAGGAATGCAGAGAGCTAGAGAGAAGAAGGCAGGCCTTGGTTGCTTGAGGTCATGCATAGAATGAGCCTCTCCATCCAGCCGTCCAACAGGCTGGGGGGACTCTGGCAAAAGATCAGCGTCTCTCCCCAGCAGGGCTCCGAAAACTAGCCCCCTATTCTCACTCCTTCCCCTCCCTGTCGGCGGAGGGAGTGGGAGGGCCGGTTGATGCTGGAAGATGAGGAGGAGAGGGGAGGAGGAAGAGGAGTGGGGGGCTGCTAGTGTCTGGAGTCGGGGGGCCCTCCGCGATCGATCCTTGCCCCACGCAGGCAGAAGAGGGCCCCAAGAGCTGGCACAGAGGGAGAGGGGAGAGTGAAGCGATGCCTTTCCAAACTCCGACAAACAGGCGTCTAAAGCCCCAGCCACATGTGCCGCTATCCTCTGCCTACTCTGCTCTGGACAGCCTACTCTGCCCGCCTCCCTCCTTAGGCATCGACCAGCAGGTCTGACATTGGCATAGCCGCCTCATTGTCTGAGCTCCTGTCCCAAGGTGACTGGAATATGCATGCAGACTGGAGGGGCTGCCAATGCTGGGCCCCTGCTCTGGTCAACAATAGCCAGCCAGGCTGAGGAGGGAGGCTTCAGCGGGCCTACAGGGCCAGTGGGCAAAAACGGGGCCAGTCTGCCAGACTGATGGCCTTATCCCGGCCTCGGCCAGACATCTCATTTCACTCCCCCCTCTAAAAAGCCAACCAAGCCCGGGGAACATGGGGATAGGGCTTGCTTGGTGGGCTGCTTTTTCAGCCCCAACTGCCCCGGCCCCTGCCGCTAGAATAATCAGAGAGATGTGAGGACAACTGGCTGTGGGGGAGGAGGGGAGGCGAGAAATGAGCAAAAGGCTGGAGGAGCCTTAATTGCAAGCCTAGGCTGAGGAAGGGAGGGGAGGGTGGAGGGCGAAAGGGCCAAAGCTTATGCCGAAAGCTCATAAACACTCCACTCACCCGCCCACACCGCCCAGCACTAACTTTGCACGCTCCTTCCTCGCCCACACGCTCTCCCTGCCTATCTCCTATAAACCTTCTCCTACATCCTGGCTATTTGGCGCTTTTTCAATTCACACGGGTGAAAACTAAAAGATGTTCGGTATAATGCAGAGGCATGCCGAGTCGATTGTAAAGAGGATAAAAATGGGAAAGGAAGGAAAGGCACAGGCGCCTAGAGGGAGTGATAATTGGGAAGGAGGGGTGTGCGGAATGCAAGGCGTTCTGGGAATGGCGGGAGCTAATGACGGGAAGGCAGGAGGAGATGCCGCTTTTTCCTCCCTTCCCACCGGCAAGCTTGGACCAGGCAGTGAATCAGTGAGAAGCCAAAAACGCTCTGCTTCTTTCGGACCTTGCTGCCCATCCACGCGACAAATGCGCAGATTCAGATGCTAAACCGCTCACTCCTCCTCTTCTCTCCATTCTCACGCTCAAATCTCTTTACAAAAAAATCCTAAAGCAAAATTAAAACAATAATACATCATTACCAGTTGCGACAATTTGAAAGATTTCTTCATTGTCGGGGAAAGAGGCCATTGAAAATTATTTTAATTAGTTTGCAGTTTCTTCCTTGGTAGCTTTATTGACTACATTGAACTGGCGCGAGTGGACTGTTTTATGTCAGTCTAAGTAATATGCGGAAACATGTTTGATAAATCATATTCCAGGAAAGTTTTAGAATTTGGTTCAATTTTGAAAAAATACATAAAAAAAGGGTTAAAATTTAGATGGCACTTTTAATTCTGCTACACACGCCCCGCAGTTGTGCAATTCGTAAATTGCTGCTTGCTTCTTATCACCTTAACCATTCTCCACAGCAAATACTTACAAGGCACGACGATTCTTCTCAAAGGCCTTCAATTGCCTATCACAATGTCTTTAGGCTTTGTCCAACGTCTCCCACAGCAGCCCTCAAAGCAGAAATTTATTCCATTAATGGAAAGAAAGAAAGGCGAATGCCTGGTGGTCTGTGGAAGCGGCGTGGACTGCTTTCGGCTGTTTAGGCCAAGGCTCTCCATAAGCCATTTCCTCACTCTGCATCCACTCTCATTTGCTGTGAAGCCAATGACAGGTGGGCTGAAACCTCGCCGCCGGGGTTCCAGCAGATGCAGAAGACGCACATTCCGTCAGGCAGAGGCAGCTATGAATTCCGGCCCACAGGGCCTGGAAAGGCCATTCATCGGCGGCGGTGATGAAGACTCTGCATACCAAGACGGAGGAAAAGCCTTCTTTCAGCTTCAGGGTCCTCTCTGCCGCTTTCTTCCTCCCCTCATCATTCACGCCCCCCTTGCGCTGCGCCACTCAGCTCATCCTTCAGGGTCAGCCCTTTGAGCTGTCCTGCTTTACGCAACTACTCCCATGGCAAGCGGCCAGTGACTTGCCCTACCAATGTTTTTATGCAAAACTCGCAGCGATGAAAGCAGTGCAACTGTTGACCAAATACTGTCTGTCATTGATGGTGCCCTCAGCTTGAAAATACTGGCATGTTTTAGGCACCAGCTGTTTCCAGATGTTCGTAACGCACTTTTTGATGCTGAGTTGAAGAGGAATACAAATGTTCGCCCACTTTTGGCAATTGCTAAGCACCGCTAAGCGCAGACACAGACGCTCGAAGAAGCATCTCTTACAATTGGTAGAAAATAGAAACCGTAAAAAATTGCTTGTGCAAGTTAGTGTAGGGATAAAACTTCAACAGAATAACGGGTGCCGTTGAGCCAATAAGAGCAGTGAGTTTTTTGCCCTAGTCCTAGGATTTTGGCGCCCCGCGTTCAGTTTATGCAGGTCAATTGCATTTTGTTTAATTTACTTTGGAACTGTTTAGACAGAAATTTCTCCCCTCATTCTTGGCCTATTCTTTGGTCAGTCTTTCGGCTAAAGCAGTCAATAAAAGGTTTGTTTTTTTGCAGCATTTTTACACAGATTGATGGTGGCATAGAACGGGCGAAGAGAATAACAGTGCAAGTATCAGCGACGCGGAAAGAGAGTGAATTGGTAGAGAAGGCTGCCGTTGCCTTCGTAGAAGTAGAAGTGGGCCTGTAAACTGTTGAGGCTGGCCAGGACGAAGCCGCCCAGGTCCAGCCGCTCCCCCGACGCCGTCTCCAGGTCGTCGCGCACGTAGTGGTACTCCAGCGACCCTGCACCCATCCCCTCCCATCCTCCTCTCCTCCCCTCCTCCCCCTTGCCTGAAGGCACATCATGGGCGTGCTTCTGGTTGCCCTTGCGTTTGATGTAGCCGCCGGCGCCGGAGACGATGAAGTGGAGGCTGTGGCCCTGCTCCGTGTGGCGCAGGTGCTGGAAGGGGGCCAGAGTGAGAGGAGGGGGTGAAGGAGAAGGAAGGGAAGGCCTCAAGGGTGTGATCATGGCCGGAGAAGTAGGCGGAGACGCGGAACTCGTAGAGCAGCGGCCGCAGCCTGTCCACCAGGCACTGCGTGGGGCCGCTGTAGGGGAAGGAAGGCTATTCTGAGACCCAGGCTGCAGGTGGAGGGGAGGACCTGTAGTGGGCCGACCAAATGGGATGATGCCCGACCACGAACAGGAAGTCCGATCTCTCGCTGCAAACACTAATCACCTTCAAATTTAATGCAGGCTTTGGAGGAAATAAAATTTTCAGCGAGAATTTTTTTGGCCGGATATCTAAATTCCTGGAGAAAATAAGTTTTTTGAAGCTTGTTGAAAACGGAGAAATTTATGTTTTGCCTGTGGGAAATTTAAACGCTGCTGAAAATCGTATATGGAACGCCTAATATCTCTGAAGTAGTTTTTCTTATGCCCAAACTCGAATCAAATAACATTAGGCGCTTTGAAGACGATAAAAATTATATAATTGCCCTCAGCCGAGCGAATTATAGGTCATTTTTTATTTTGACCGAATTTCGTTTGATTTTGACAAAAAAAGGTCACTCGCTGAAGTTATTTTTCCAGTTTTATTCGACCTGAGTATTGTATAGCAGTGAAGCCGAACCTGAGCGTTTCCAACTGCTTTCTGAGCCAGCGCCATTGTGCGTTTTCTTCTTGAAACTTGGCACTCATTTCGTTTTCAAGCACACCTTAAAATCGGTCCATAGAAAACCAAACATTTATCAAGTCTACCAACAAAGTGTCATGGTGTCCAGCATGATAAAGTCCACACGGGTTCCATCCGCTAACTTGTAATATATTGAATAGTAGAGACTAGGAAATACCCTTCAATATCAGCTATTTGCAGAATACAGGGCTGTAAATTGAAATTAATGTTTCCACACTTCTCTTATTTCACTTTTGAATATAGCTGTCAAGTCTAACATGAAATGAATAAAAATGACCACAACTTGCTGCTCTTGGCATATATTAGCTGAGCCTCGGCGCTGCCATCATAGTCATGGTTGCCCAGGATGGTGTACCAGGGCACTTGGAGTGACGATGCCGTGTAGACAGCTTCGAACGACGTCTGCAGAGAGGGAGAGGCCAGCTAATCTGCCACAATCGCCGTCAGCATGGCCTAGGGACCAGGAATCGGGGATCTTTGGCGTCGGTGACCCCGTGAGGATAGAAATTGTCGCCTAAGTTGAGGATGAAGTCCACGCTGTGCCGGCCCATGGACTTGGCCACAAGGGCCTGACCCAGGGTGTAGTAGGGCGCCCAATCCTGTCCGCCCCAGTCACCTGGCATTCCTGCCTCCCCTCCTCAACCCCTCTTCTCAGCAACAAGGCAACCCAGGAGGTGGAACTGCAGCGAGTACTTGTCCAGCTCACACTGGCCCCCCTGAACGCAGTCTGAGCTTTCTGCAGCAGCACTGGGGCTGCATAAGACAAGAGAAGGTGCCCAGAGAAGCTACTACCAGCAGCCAGCAGAGTCCCGTTGCCGCACAATAAGCCGCACACCAGCACTACTCTCAAGCCACGCATTCAGCTCCACTGCGATCGCCGCTCCTGAAACCTTTTAGTTTCCTCAACTGGAATAGGGGCGAGGAGAGTGGGCACTCTTCGCTCCACTCTTATTTGACTGACCTGCAGACTGGCAATGGCTGTGATGATGGGAGAAGTCTAGAAATGCGCCATCTTCAAGATGCTGAGAGCCTTCGCAGAACGTGCAGAGACAATAATTAATAAAAATGCCTACTTTTCTGAATGCAATGACACGCTTTCAGTCTTGCAACAGCTTGCCAGACTGTTGTAGCTGTGTGAATTTAGCTTGCACCATAGCGCTTGGCATAAGGGAGGCAGTAAAAATAGATTAGCTCTAACCGTTTTCTTATGCTTTTTTTATCAAGGATCCGCTTTAAAAAAATGAAAATGTCCCTGTTTAAGGGTGCAAAAATAACGTTTTTTGGACTTATCCATGAAGAACTAACCATATAATCTCCGGTGACCTAAAGCCTGTGGCTAATCGATCAGGGTATCAGCATTACTTGGTTTTTCACAATTTCCTGTTAAAATGAAGCGAATTTCCACTAGCCTCAATTAAGCAAGATCGATGTTGTATAAAATCGCGAAAACGTGAAATTCAGAATTTCACGCCGTGAAATCGCGAAAGGGCCCGTGAAAATGTGAATTTTCACGTTTTCACAACGTGAAATTGTGAAAAGGCCCGTGAAATCGCGAAAGTGCCCTATTTTCACGATTTCACGCTGTGAAAATCAGAATTTCATGGTAAATTGCGAAAGTTTTGTTGCTTTCACATTTTAACGCTGTGAAATCGTGAAATGAAGAAAATTCTGTGAAAGTCATGGAATAAAGCATAATGCAATGGAAGCTAAGGAATGCTCGCATTTCAACAGTATACGGCACAGTATTTCATACGACGAATCAACCCGCACTGCAAGAAAGAAAGAATAACTGATCTGGGTTCAGATGGGGTTATGGAAAAGGCAAAAGGAAGGAAGAAGGAAGGAAACCTTGTAGATAAAATCGGCGTGTTCCTGCAGCGAGATGGTGGACAGGATGGAGAACATCAAGAACTGCTCCTCAAAGTGTTCTTTCAGCTCCTCTCCTTCCCATGACCCTTCTTCAAATCACCTAATCCCTTCCATGAGAAGGACCTCTAGAAAAAAAGGTGACCTGGTAGAAGAGCTCGTGGAGGGTGGAGGATTTCGTTTCACCGACGAATATCTGTCAAAAATACCACGTTTCACTAAATTTATTGTTAATCATCTGCATCAAAACGAATCTCCAAAAAATTTACAGGCTTAAACTAAACACTTGGATGCACCTTTCCACCAATGATTTTTTATTTCGTTCAAATCTGAGGCAGTGGCGATTGCCCAAAGTCAGGCGTTGCCTGTTAAATTGAACACCCTGTAAGCTATGAAGCAAGTTGATACGGTACTCACATTTTCACACAGTGAAATTGTGAAAGTTAGGGAACTCATTTTCACGTTTTCACACCGTGAAAATGCGAAAATATTATAGCCCTTTTTTCGCGTATTCACGCTGTGAAAACGTGAATGACTAAATTTTCACATTTTCACAGCGTGAAATCGTGAAAATAGGGCACTTTCGCGATTTCACGGGCCTTTTCACGATTTCACGTTGTGAAAAGGTGAAAATTCACGTTTTCACGGGCCCTTTCGCGTTTTCACGGCGTGAAATTCAGAATTTCACGCATTCACGATTTCATACAACACCGGGTACTCGCTTGAACATTTTGTTCGAAACTTTGGTTGGTGGAATGTGATGCATAATTTGTGGATGAAATCGAAGTAAGAAGAAACTAGAGTACCAAAGACATCGTTCCTTCCCTTCTTTCTATGAATGAAGGTCGTTTCGCTATTTGGCTTATTTGGCAGTCAGTTGAGTCTGGTTATGTACTTACAACATGCGAGCCCGCTCTAGAACGAAACTCAGCATGCTCCATTTTGGCGACAGTTGAGTAAATAGCCGATTTCATCCATTGCACTAAGAAATGTCATGTCAAAGCGTAGTTAATAAGCAAATTATCTCGAGAATTGGCTAACAATGAAGTTCCCTAATATGATTGCTTGCTCCGTCTCATCGATATTCATAAGAGCCAGCTCAATAACAAATAAGTCTTCATTTTCATTCCAGTGTGCCTGTCATTAATTGCTAATTTCGAATCTAGCCTTGAATGAAACAAAAAATGCTAATGGCAGGGCATATAAAGGCAAAACTAGTCCTAGCAAAGCCCAAAAGCACGAACAATGAACGCTCTGTTTGCCGTGTTCATTCTGGTAAGCGTTAAAAAGCATGTGATGCCAGTGCCAATATGCTGGAATCAGCAGAGCTGTCTCTGCCTCTCACAGGCAGTGCTGGACAAGCGTCAATGCCGCGACATGCCAGCGCCATTCTCCACCTTCACCCCGGGCGTTCCCTCGCCCATCCCACGACCCGAGGACTGCGTCTTGGAAAGCGCCTGGTCTCATCTCTCCCTCTCTCGGATGGGCCTCAGCTGTTCAGCTGCTTTCAGGGTTTTCGACGTGGAGCTGGGGCGCGGCTGCATGAGCGCCTCCATCTGCGCCAACACCGGCCGGCGCTTCGACAGCGAATCGGAGTGCAGGGCTCAGTGCATCCATGTCTCGCGTTCCATCACCACCCCTGTCCCATTAGCAAGCTGAGCGAGAGGGATTTGTGGGCACAGCCTGTCCGGCCCTGACAGATATGGAGGGCGCCGTCAGCTATGGCTTGGGGCCAGGATGCAAAGAGGCCTGGCTGATAGAGGAGGAGGGGGAGTTGGCTGGCTGTCGGGTGGGCCTCCACCTCTGCCCCACTTTCCGCAGCCCATTTTGGTGCGCTATTATGTTACCAACAAAGAACCAATGAAGTGGACTAATAAATATAGCCAAGCATCCGGATTGGCTTCACAGTTGGGCTGACCTGAACTAGTGAAATTGCCCATTAGTGAAGCAAAGTATCGTCAATTTTTATTTTCCCGTATTTTGCAGATCGACTGGCAGTCGACGATACAGTGATTGCGAAAAAAATTCCTTACAGTGATTGCATATTCCTTTCACCAATTGATCAGAAAAACGAAATGATAATAATAAAGGTTACTATATTTAGTGCTGAACCTACAGTAAATAGTGCTCACTCAGTGTAGTATTTCGAGTCTTGATAGGTGTAGTGCGGTGCAGATTAGGTGAGGGGGTCTGCTGAGCAGAAGAGATGTTCAGGAAAAAGAGGCAATGCGGCGACGTCGATAAGCAGCGTATAGATTAGGATGCTGGTGATGTTGCTGGTGCTTTGACAGATGAGCCATGTGCAGGGCCTCTTCTTTCTCGCTCTCCGAATGTAGATTGTGCCAGTGCAGGTCATGCCAGCTGAAGTGGCGACTGCCGCCCGAGTACTGTCAAGTTCACTCAGCTCAGCTATGGCTTGGCGGGTGAGTAGCAAAAGAAGGAGGACGCGGTGGAGAAGCATCTCGGCGGCAAAGAAGAGCCCGGCCACCAGGAGGATGCAACCGCAGACAGCCAGTAGGCCGAGAAAGTTGAACACCGTCAGGTTTTGGATGGGATGCTCGCAGTCCTTCGGCACCGACTCTGGGTAGTACTTCCGGCTGCAGTTCCTCCACTAAGAGGCGGAGATGAAGTAGAGGGCCAAAACTTGAGCCATTCAATGAGCTCCGGCGCCTTGGTGATCTGCTGGTTGAGGATGGCCAGGAGGCGAGTGTTGTTCTTGGCGAGGACGAATCCAGCGCGGGCGGCCGGGAAGTTGTAGTCAATGCGGTGGCGCAGCTCACAGGCGGCCGCCAGCTCCCCCGCCACCGTCGTCATGGGGCTCCAGAAGCCCAGCTTGCCTTCAGCCTCTCTTCCCTTCCCTCCCTCCAGGTCGAGCGGGAGAAAGCTGAACCGGCCTGTCCTCGGCGTAGGAGTTGGAAGGCCTCCTGGGTGCTGGCGGCTTTGATGAGGGGGCGGATGTGCATGGCCTCGCGGACGGGGGCCAGGGCTTTGAAGCTGGTGTCCTGGAGGAGGGCGTCCACGTAGACCTCGTCCTCCACTATCATAGATGCCTTCCCCTCCTTCATTCGCTCTGGAAGCTCTATGGTGGATGGAGGGAGGGTGGAGGAGGCCAGAAGAGAGGAGGACCGGCCATTTGGAGGACGTCTCTGAAGGGCTGGACCTCGTTCTGGATGATCAGCGATGTGAGCAGGCCGTTCTCGTACAGCCTGGCGAAGAAGACCGCGAACAGGCCCATCACGGAGAGCAGATGGCGTGCTGTGTTCGTCCTCTAAAAACACCCTCAGCAGCCTCTTGCTGCCCTGCGGAGGCTGAGAAACGAAACAAACTAGGGCAAAGGTCAGCGGTATGCCGGAGATCTGGTCCGTCACAAACTCCACCACGTACCAGAAGGCGGAGTGCTGCAGCAGTCTCTAGGTTCCTCTTCCTGAAAAGGTTGAGAGGAGAGGGAGACAAGATGACGCCAGAAGGGTCGGGCGTTGAGGTGGGGCTCGCGAGCGAATATCCAGGTGGTGAAGCCGAGGAAGAGGACGAGCATGAGCATGGAGAAGCCGGTGACGGCCCAGATGCGGTCCGTGTAGACGCGCGTGAGGGCCCGGAAGTTGGCCGACACGTCCACCGTCGACTTGTACACCATCGCCGTCGCTCTGAACACACTGCTGCTGCTGCTGGGAGAGAGAGGGGAAGGGAAAGTGAACGTGTAGATGGTGGGGTGAGCGTAGGCAAAGCAGCGACTCCTGGCCTCGGTGATGGTCCATTCCGCGCCGAGGAAATCGATGCTCCCCTCGTAGATGTCGCCTAGGATGTCGGTTAGAGTCTCTAGTGAGACCAGGTGGAGTGTGAAAGCACAGGGTGACCAAGGACGCCGGTGAAGTTGCAGGCGGTGCCGATTTGGCGACCCCAGTCCACATCGTCAGGGTAGGCATGCAGCTCATAGTCCAGCCCCGCCGAGTCCAGCAAATAGCCCAATATCTGAGCATGGAACAAGAAGATTATAAATGAAGACTTTATTAAAGTCAGAAAGCAATTTAATAGACAGCCCGCTAACATGACATTTGTAGGCTAGCAGGGTTGCTTTTCCATACATGTTAAACAAGTTCGATCTTCATACATGATCTGAGCAGGAGCTAGTTTAAAAGGTCCAGTCATGGGAAGGAAATGAAGCTGACCTCATTGCTGAGGCCGGGCTTGGGGCAGCGGTGGGTTTTGTGAAGCGCTTTGTTTGCTGTGCCGCAGGGATTGGTGAGCGGGCTCCAAGTGGCCACCCCGATGCGCAACTTTCTCATCCTTCGCCTCAATTCCTCGCCTTTTACTTCTAACAATTGTCGCTGCTGCCCCTGCCTCAGACACAGCTCAGCTCTGTGCGGGTTGTCATGGCAGTGAGCAGCAGTCTGATGATCGCCTTTATCGCCTTAGGCCTCCGACTCTACCCAATCACCTGCCCAATTGCCAATCGTCGCGGCTGTCTGTGTTTTTTACAAGCAGCAGTGGCCAGGGACGTGTATCAAGCATGTGATGTAGGAGAAACAGACCGCAGATTAGAGGAGCTCGCACATCTGACGAAAATGATGATGGTGACATGATATTGACGGCGGATGGGAAGCAAAACTGCCTCTAATGTCGACTGGGCTGTTCTGGGCTCTTCTTTTTTGTTCTTTGTACGATATCGGCTTCATATTTTATTCTTGCGAAATGCGGAATTGTTTTTAGCAATTGAAGCAATTTTTTTAGAAAATTTGGGCTATTTTTAATTTTGTCGCATTCAGGAATACGTCATAGGCTCAACGGAAGCTCAGGTCATTTGTATACGTCTCTATTATCAGCCTATTATCTCTCTCTTATAAATCACTGCTCATATCCGCTATAAACTGAAAAAATACCAGTAAAATTGGTGGAAATTGCAGCATGGCTTTAGTCGGTCCGCACTCCTGCGGATTGGCAATTTTAACTTTTTTGGCTAGAATTCTTCCTTTTCTTTCAAAATAATTTGCACTAGACAGCAAAAATGATATCACATCAATCAGATATAAAGCATGGGAACTATTATGGGAGATGAAAGTAGAGATCTGCTGAAACTAGCCGAAACTAGGAGCAGGATGGGAGAACAACCGGGCGAGTTGGCCGACTTGACTACCACAGAGAACCAATGCTAGGGCGGACTTAGCCGACTGGAACGGGGTGGATAGAAGCTGAGGCCTTAGGAGCTAATCCTCCCCCCTTTAAACGGCACCCAACAATCCTCACAGACATCAGGCTTATGCACAAACTCTCCAAGCCTAGCAGAGGCTCACCTTGCATGCATGCTTTCTGCTGGCTAGAAGCTGAGAAGTAGTGTGGGAGGGTGAGGAAAGGGAGAGGGGATGAAGGGTAGGAAAAGGAGGGCAAAGGAGAGCTGGACTAGGAAAGGGGCGGTGGTGGCTCGTAGGGCGGCGGCGGGGCAGGGAATAGCTGGCCACCTCCTTCCTCCTGTCAGGTCCCTTCTTCCTTCTCCATCCTTCACTGAAGGGGGGCTAGAGAGGCGCAAACGTTGGAGACTGTGGGAGGAGCCTCGGGGGCCGGGGCGGCAGTGGAGGAGGCAGGGCGACGACGTCCGAACAAGGAGCGCAGAGAGGACCAGGAAGTGTAGGCTGCAAGGCCCCCCTTCTCACTGAGACTGAGGCGGGAAGAGGTAGGGAGGGGACAGGTGATGATGCTGATGCTGGGTCGACGACTGGAGGGGGTGCTGTTGGTTTGTGGTGAAGGGTTGGTGGAGGGTGTGTTGGAGGAGTGGGGGGAGACGGCGTCGTGGTAGGAGGGCAGGCCGGCGCCGTCGGCGAGGGCGAGGAGGGCCAGACGGTCGCTCTCCCGGCGGGCTGCCAGCAGCTCCTCTGCTCGGCTCCTATGCGCGTCCACTTGCGTCAGGATGGACCTCCGATGGGCATGGCAGTCCCAGTCTGTCAGGTTAAGAATAATTGGGGATGTACCGGCGAGAGGCGGAGATGCGGCTTTTGAGGAGGCGGCGGTGGACGAGGGAGAGGACGAGGAGGAGGAGCAGGAGGAGGAGGAGGGCGCCGACCATGATGAGGCCGAGCATCTCCTTGTACTCCCGCTCCTGGCCGGCTAGGCAGAGGGGCGGCGAGGCGTCCCAGGAGCCGTCCTCCAGACAGCCGATGCTCGCCTCCCCGTGGCGCCGAAAGCCCGCAGCGCAGTAGAACGCCACTCGCTCACCCGCCGCGAAGCCCTCCTCACGACTCTCGCTCTGCCACCTGGAGCAAGGGAGGAATGGGAAGAGAATGAACAAAGTGAGGAGACAGCTATTGACCCATTGTGAACAGGTGCAGGGCTGCGACAGAAGCCGGGGCCTTGAGCTTTGCTGCAGCTGGGCCAAAAGCCGCCGTTGCTCCAGAGCCCCAGCCGACGGCAGTAGAAACGCCCCACACCCTCCAGCTCCCCTCCCGGACAGGAGAACGTCAGGCGCACTCCTACCATCACCCTCACTCCTCCATCAGGGCCCTTCCATCCTTCCGATGGGCAACCGCTGCGGACGCGGCCGGAGGAGGTGTAGACGCAGTCGCGCCTAGAGCAGCCGGGCCGCTCCAGGCGCATGAACAGCTGGGAGTTGCTGGTGAGCGGGAGCTCGCAGCCGCCCTCCTCCTCAGGCCCTCCTTCAACCTCCACTTCACACCCTTCCGTCTGCTGACAGCCAAGCTCACGGAGGGCTGGCAGGGTAGAGGCTAGGAGGTGAGAGGGCGAGCAGTGGAGTGGGGAGTCGAGGCGCTTCCAGCGACCCGCAAAGCACCAGATCCTCGCCAGCCGCCCCCGCCCAGCCTCCCACTCGCAGCCGACCTCCACGAACTCCTCTGCAAGCGCCCGCCTCCTGCCAGGCGTCCTCAGAGGGGGCCAAGCTGGGGCTGGACCATCCTGGACGACGGCTTCTGAAGACCCCGTCTTGGAGACGGCCGCCTCGCCGGGGCCCAGGGGGAGCGTGGACAGTGGACAGCCTAACCCGCTCAGCTCTCTGAGATTAGGAACGGGAGGGAAAAGAGGGGCAACGGGATGGAGGAGGGCTGGGCGGAGAGGTGGGCTGGCAGATGCTGTCCAATGGCGGCTCCCATTGCCCGTCCAGTCCGCAGACGGCTGTGCCCGCCTCCTTGTCTGCAACTGATGCCTGACTGGGGGGCAGGGGAGCAGCAGGGCAGAGGGGGACCTGAGGTGCAGAGGATGTGGAGGCGCGCGCGGATGGGGAAGTGGAGGGCGGACTGCAGTTGTGCATCCAAGGCCCTGAAGGCGGTGGAGGGGCGGAGGCAGTGCTTCGTGGAGTCTGCAAAGGCCCTCATCACCCAGGATCTGGGAATGATTTAGGCGGAATGAACCTGAGGAGGCCACAGGGGCGCTGCAGAGGGCGAGCAAGGCCAGGCGGAGCATGGCTGGGAAAGTGCTCTTTACATCAGCGGCAGAGGGCTGAGCGGAGTGTAGGGGGGAAGGAGCAAAGTAGGTGGCTGGATCGATGCGGGGCGGAGTTGGGCAAAGCGGCCAGCTGCTGCCTGCCTGTTCCTAGGGCCCTCGGGGGACTCCTCAGGCCCCCACCCCGCCATCGACGCTCAGGTCAGCCAGCGGCTACGGTATTGCTACTTCCTTCCTCATTTACCAAATCTCGTCCAAAGATGCACAAAAGTATACCAAACTCATGATTGATGTGCTAAACGAAACGGTTGAAAGTATATCTGCCACTTGAATCGAAATATTATCTTCGTTTGAAGCCATGATAGATAGCATTGCCATGTTAGTCACAAATGAAGCTTAAATAATACGCCCTTTGTGTAATTATTCAATTGGCCCGGCACAAACGGAGCAAAGCTGAATATCAGCGTCCTGGCCCTCTTTTCGACCAATGTGTCATTTTTAAGGGTTGGTGCTAAACTCATTGTGAGAAGAGCAAGAATGGGCCAAGGGCCAAGACCCAATGTGTTCTGATCTCTCCAGTGTTTTGCATTTCGCGGATCTTTTATGGAATAGAATAATATAAAAATACGGAATGCTGAAAATTTGGCTTATGACCAGAATCTCCCCCAAGGCTTCTACCCCCCCTCAAAATTCTACCCCCCCACGTAAGTATCCCCCCAACGTAATTACCCCCCCCCCAAGTAAGTATACAGTGCATGTCATGAACGTATGGTCATGCTTTCAAGGCGATTTTTGGTGTTTTTGCACTTGGGGGGGGGGGATCCTGGTCATCGATTTCGGTGACCAGTATCCCCCCCCCCAAATGCCAAAATCCCTTGATTGATGACCAGTATCCCCCCACCAAGTGGCATTTGGGGGGGGGGATTGTGGTCACCAAACTCATATACTGTTCTTGTTTGTATCTTGCGCTTAGTCACACCCGCTGCATAGTTGATAACCTAAGCCTAAGCCTAACCTCAAGAATACAAGGCAAAATTTGGGGGGGGGGGGCAAAACCTTTGGGGGGGGCAAAACTGTTGGTTGGTTTTGGGTTGTTGAAAAACGGGTTTGGTTGGCCGGTAGAAGCCTTGGGGGGGGGGATTCTGGTCATAAGCCGAAAATTTTGGAATACAGGGTGATCCAAACACCGGGAAACACTCAATTTGATAAGCTGTAAGATTACTTCTGGTGGGTTTGGGTATTTCTTTCCAATGGGAGCATAAAATTTAAGCTTTTTTAGTATCTCCACCAACAAAATGGAAAGAAAAGCCAATTAATGGTCTCACAGCATGATTGAAAAACATCAAACCAAGTCTAAAAATATTCCCTCGTTTTAGGTTCCAAGTTTCTAAATCATGCAGTGAGCCCATTAATTGCTTTTCTCTACATTCTGTTGCTGGAAATATTAAAAATTTTAAATTTTATGCTACTATTGGAATGAACTTTCCTAACCAACAAGAAGTAATCTTACAATTGATCAAAGTGAGTGTTTCCTTGTGGTTGGATCATCCTGTAAATCTATAAAATATTACTTTTAGGTTTAGTATAACTCACTATATAATATATATTCAAATTTTCAATTTTCGCGATTTATGCAAAAATAACTGAAAATTAAATAGCTAAAATTTCTTGTTTTTCAACAAAACTGTCTAAAGCATGCTATTCCCAGCGTTGGGGCCGTGGCGTCCGCTCCCGAAGGAGCTCGAGCGCTCTGCCCGATGCGAGGGACGGCCAAGGAACGTAATGGCCTAAAATTTTGCAATTTCCATGGTTTCTCGGTATCATTTCTGTCACTTGTAATATTGTTATTTTCTTCCAAATCAACTCGGGGGAATCGATTTTTGGGAGAAAATAGATTCATATTTGGCTTGTCGATGGAATCAGTCATCTGTATCATCTGGGTCCAATACAGAATGTAGCATGTGTCATTAAAACTTTTTTAAACCATTTACATTGTTCAAGCAAAAATGTTGAGGCGACGTCTTGTGTGGCCAAGTAATTTTAGCCAAGACAAGCGATATATTATAATGCGCACGTGGATGACCTTTCACCCAAGGCACATGAAGAGTCATCGGTAATGTGCACGTGGATGACCTTTCACACCAAGGCACATGAAGCCAGGCATCATGGCAGCGCCAGTCCTTCTCAAATCAGAGCCGAAAGGATTGGAAAAGCCTCCTCTCAAAACCCCCCCCCCACACAAGCCCCACCCCCCCCCACACACACCCCACACCCCCCCCCCCCCCAAACCCCCCCCCACACAAGAACCTCCTCTTCCAACCCCCCATCCCCCACCACAAAATAAAAAATCTTTCTTTTTAACACACACATCCTCCCCCCACCGCCACCCCAACCCCCCCCACCCCCCCCCCCCCAGCAGAAAGCGAAACTGCTCAAGATGCTTCGCTCGGTTTTCATAGACCTTTTCATTATTAGGGAAAGCTGAGGCAAATAAATGTTTGAAGGTGGGCTCAATTTCGTTTGGCTCCTTCGGTTCTCACCGCTTCCGTGTCCGTCTTCCTCACACATCCAACATTATTTGACCTTTTTCGGGTGTTTAACTGCCTTTTTATGTTTTTCACAGTTGATGCTCTTTGTACTCTGGTTACAGTTTTTTTAAAATCATGCTAAAGGCTTTAATTTTATTGTTACTGGAAACTGATTACATTACACAGTACAGGCTTGCTACGCAGTGGAGGCTGTACCATTTTCTTTGATTCTTTATGCTGTCATGAACCAATCAGTCATGCCTTGCTCCTCATTTATTCATTTGTAATCTATGAGGTCTGCCTTTTCAGCTTTTGGAATATGAGTGATAATTTTCGCATCAAGTGCGGAATTAATAAGCAAGGGAGTCCGGCGTAGCTGAAGGAATGAAAAGAGGAATGTTGCCTGTCTAGAGATGCGAGCAGAGCACCCAAACAGCAGCTGTACCAAGTCCCAGTCTACTACTTCCCAATGCCCCCCAAACAAGCTAGACGTCGCATTGCTTGCATTCACTCCTTACAGCAGCGCTATACGTTTCACCTACTCTTCGCTTCCAATCTTTTTATCGCTCTTCTGTATAGCCGAATAGAAAACCGAAACAACTCTAGTTGCCTGCCCTGTGACATTGGACAGGGTCACAAAAGAGAAAGAAATGTTAATCAAGCAGAAGCCCCGACGCAGTCCTAAAGTTCCCCTGCGCCCAAGCCACTCCAGCTGCTTTCCTTCTAGCTTTTTTTGTCCACCAAAACTGTCTTTCTTCACCCATCCGTGTCTGCCTCATGCTGGCAACTCTAATGTTTGCCTGCAAAGCAAGCCCCTTGATTTGCCGTTTCGCAGGACACATTCCACTTTTGCAGCTCTTGCTGAGAAAAAAAGGAAGCGCTGGAGGCGGGCGCTCACTCCTCTATGCATTAGATGGGAAGATAGGCGGGGGCCTGCTGCAGACGAGAGGTGTTTAGAGTGAAGGCAGGTAGGGGAGGAAAGGAAGGAAATGTGGCTGAGTCTGGACGCACTCACTTGTGGCTTGCTACGGACTTGGCGTCAATCTCAGCAGGAGATTCGCACTGCCTTTTGGCAGGTCCTGCTTTTCATACTTTATGGCTAAGGAAAAGAAAGAAATAGATGAAAGTTTTCCAAGTGCTGTCTAATAGTTCCATTTTACATTTAAAAAATCTAAATCTGGCAGCATGCACATAAAGTTTTGTATTTACATTGATCATAAAGCCGGAGTATTTACTGCTGAGCCTGAATTTTTTTGGGTTTAAACTTTTTGTGTTATTTTTCTTTTCTAGTAGACTAGTATTGACTAGTATAATTGACAGTTGTAACTAATATATTGCTTGAACGAAGTCATATTTGATAGCTAAAAAAATTAATCAATCGAAAGTAAGCCACTTGGTTCAATGAGGGAAATGCCGGGAAATTAAGAGGGCGGGCCGGCTAGGAAGCAGGCCCTGGTGGAAATGTAAGGGTGAGTGAGTACGTAGCAGCTGCCTTTGTCTCCCTTCCACTAAGGTTGCACTCCAGCCGTCTCCCGCCCTGCCCTGCACCCCAACTCTGTCTCCGTTCACTTATCACACTTATCAGCCTCCGTGTCTACCCACCAGCACCCATCAGAGTAGGCAGCAGCAGGCAACAGAGACACTCTCCGTCCCTTTTCTCTGTGGATCCTAGAGAGTAGTGGGGCTGAAGGGGGCAGGCGGCCTTTTGTGAGCGGCAGAGTGCGCTAGTGGACTGAGGCCATAGGGTTGGGCTGGGAATTCATTTGGGGATGCTGTGAAGAGGAGGCCGCCAAGGATATGGATTGAGACCCCGCTTCTCTGAGCAGCAAAGGCTTCATATCCCTCTGTACGTATGCCCCTCTCCCTTTCTAGCATATCACAGCCCCTCTTATGGAAACCTAGAAGCCCAGGCTTTTATTCTTTCTATCCATAAAAAGCGGGATGGATAAGGATTCATGTCTCTTTGCAGAGTCAACTGCATTGCTACCAGTCCAGAGCGTCTTTTCAAAACCTCACCAAATCGCCTAACTCAAACAGTCCATTCCGTTAGTTTTCAATAGTTCGGGTAAAAGAGGTTGAAATGCGTGAAATTGCAGGAATAGCCATGAACTCGGAGGATTCATTGAGTGAAAGCCGAAGTCTTTCCTTGGAGCCTCCTCAACCAACGGTTTTTCATCTTCTTCACCACCGTCGACTCTCATTTTCGGCTATCAGCAATTCAATACTTTCCATTTACTCCGAAACCGAAGGCCATCCTATCGCGGTGGTGAGTTGCTCTCGTAAAATACCTAAAGTTGCAAATTGAAGAGTGCTTGTGGGAATAGGACTGATTTGGACTGATCGATTGCGGTCTATTTGTCCAAAGGCGTGCAGGCTTTCAGCTAAGTAGGTCTGAGGCCGGGCCATCGATCTTCTTCTCTAGCTTCTCCGACAGCTGGGCCAGGCGTGTAAATGTCTCTGACATGCTTCGCCCCTCACCTCAACTGCGCGCTTCACCCTTTATCGTCCCCCCTCTCCACGCCTTTGCTTGTACCAGATCAACTGTGGCCAGGTTGATGTTTTGGGATTTGGTTAGTTGTATGCTTTGGATTGTAGAGGAGCCAAGATAGGATAATATTTGGTCAGCATCTGGCAAATGACATACAAAAGTAAGCATCATTCATGGGCAGAGCCTAGCAATTGCCTTCTACTGAAGCACTGGGGCTGGGCGCCTCCAGGCCTGCTAAATTGCGCTCTACTGCAGCATTTGTTTTCATATTTTGGCTTGCCCAAGAGCCATCTACATACACCTTGTTTGTGAACAGCAAACAGACAGGAGCGGGGCCTTCCAAAAATTGGCCCCAATCTGCCAACCGGCCAAGCCTTGTCCTCTTCCCTCCATAGGTGCTCAGGCTTGGCCTCCAGGCAGAGAGACAGGCGCGTGTGGGTGCGGTTAGTTGCTGGGAGAGTAGGTATGCGAGGTGTGCAGGGCAGAGGGAGGAGGGACTCATTTTCTGCCCCTTCACGGCCTGGTGACTAAGCCGCCTCTCTTTCAATCCTTGCGAATCCCCCCGCCCCTTTCCAGCTCAGTCTCGCCGAGAGGTCATGAAGGCCAATGTCTGAGCGCTCCTCTCCGCTCCGCTTCTCTGCTCTACGGGAGAGCCTTCTCTATGCCGATGATGAGGTCTTTCAGCCACCTCTCATGCATCACAGCTTTCAAACAAATTTATTGGACCAGTGTTGAAAATACAGCTCTGGTTGAAGAGGTGAGGCGAGATCAATGAAGAGCCAGTATGGCTTGAGCTAAGGAATGACTGGGCTAAAAGTGGCCAGTGTGCCTTCATTAGCCATGCATTCCCGGTTGCATTCCGCTCCGTCTTTAGTCTTCTCCCATTCCACTAGTCACTGAGGATAGGCAACCTACTTGTACAACAGTGCTCAGTGCCAGGATTGAACACTGAAAGGGGGTTGTTCTCAGGGCAGTGAATCCGGGCAGCCTGGACGGGAGCTTGTGGAGGAGGAAGAGGAGGAGGAGGAGGCCAACATGCCTCGCCCCGCCTCCTCCACCCCACCGGTGGCCGATCACCGACGTCATCGCAGTCCTCAGGCGCCTCCCAGGGTTCTCCGCTCTTCTTCCATCTCCCATTTGCCTCATCCCGCATCTTCATTGCAGCGTGCGGAGCTAGCGCAACCGCCGCACCATCGCAGCGGCCCGAATCTGGCGACGGGGACTGCCGGGCTCTCCCTGGCCTCCCAGCCCGCCGCCTACCTCCCACAACCGATTCCAGCACCTCCAACCTCCTCCTTCCACCAGCCGCCATTCCCCATGGGTTCCAAGCTCTGGCTCCAGGCAAGGCGGAGAGGAATGGAAGAGGCGTTTGGCAGCCGTGTACGCGGGGCCGAGCGGCGGCGGAGGACCGACGGTGATCTACCAGCCCATGTTCCTCTCACCTGCCCCAGGCGGCTTCTACCTGGCCAACCCAGCACACCCACACACTCAGCCATTCCTCATCGGGTTCCTCTCCTTTGCCGGCATCTCTTTCCTCTTCTTCTCTTCCATTAGGCCTTTCCTTCCCGCTCCACCCCATCCCCCGCGCCCAGAAAAAATCAGCCTCAATATGATAGCGGGAACAGCTGGACGGGGCTTGCCTGGTGTGCGAAGATTGTGCGTATTCAACTTGCAGACACCCAGCGCCGCACTTCATCCCCGCTGCCACTCCACAGCCCGCTGACTTCCATTCCCAGCCTTCCGTGAGATATCCTTATCCCTATCTGCTTCGAAAAAAATGGGTGCCTCTGCAGAGCGGGCAGTATTGGCCAAGCCCGCCTGCCTCCGCAGCCTCCTCACAGCCGCCGCCAGCAACACCCTCCGAGGCTCAGCCTCCCCTGGATCCACCCAACCGACCACTCCACCATCTTCCCTCCGCTCTTCCCCAAAGAGCTTCTGTCACTCCCTTCCTTCTCTTTCTCCTTCATCTCATTCTCATCTCACTGAAGACGGAGCCACGAGGACGCAGTCTAGAGCCAGGCCTGGGCTCAGAGGTCCTGCGAGCACCCTCACTGGAACGCCCACCATCCATGGAGCCCCCACAGCCGCCCAGCAACCTCCTCCATCGCTCTCCCTCCGCCGACCTGCCCGACAACGACCCCCGCCCTCCCACCGCCTCCACCATTCGATACCACCAGGGAGCCAGTTGCCCTCTCACCCCCCTCTCCAAAGGACACCTATCAGAGACCTGCCCCATCTTCCAGAGCTGGAGAAAGAGCACGGGCGGACGCCGATCTTCGGACACACGCCTGCTTGGTGGGGCGCCGACCAGCGCTCTGCCGACACGGACTATGAAGGGCCCAGCCCCCAAAGGGCTTCACGCACTGAGGCTGTCTCCGACACCGAGGCCTTCACTCCTCCTAGACGCCGTTCTTTGCCCTCTTACGTCCTCCTCCTGGCCTCATTTGATGCCTCAATTGTTGACAGAGGTGGTGCGACGACGAGCAGAGGCGATGATGATCCCGCTGGAGGACGTGGAAGAGCCAAGAAGGGCCCAAGCGGAGTCAGCAGCGCCTCCTCCACCCACCCAGCCCGCCCGCCGCTCCGAGGCCTTCACGCTGGAGTTCTCCGACGACGACACCACCACCCGCGTCAAACGTCTGGCCGCCAAGCCTCCACCCAAGGTTGCCACCTCTCCTTCCTCTGTCTTGGGCTTAAAAAGGGTGGGCTTGAGCCGACGCCGCCGGGCGGGTTCCTTGGGCGCGGAAGTCGCGGACGTGGCGGCGCCGCCAAGGCCACACCGCCTCCAGCCAGGAACCGACAGTCCGCTCCAGCACCAGCTCCCACTCAAAGCGTACACACCGCCCACTTACATTCTCTCGACAGGAGCTGAAAGCCTTTTAGGCATCCGCGAAGGAGGACGCGAAGACCTACCTGCTCAATCGCATGCTCACCGGCCAGCCACGCTCCAGGTGCGCAGAGGCGTGGGCCTAGAAGGCGCGAAGGCGAGGCAGAGTTTGAGGTCCTCCGAGAGCGGCGGCGGGGACAGCGTGGGGAGTCGGGAGCTGGACGTCGTCTCCGAGGCCGGCACCTTCGTCATCGACAAGGCCGCCGCCGAGGTTCTCCCCTTCCCCCTCTACTCCCCCTTCTACTCCACTCACACCCAGGAGGAGGAGGAGGCTGAGGCTGAAGCCAGGCGACAGATAGACCAAGTCTTCGGCATTCAATCCCACGACAGTAGTTACCCTCATTTACTTCTCCTGCAAGAGGCACTAGATGCTTGTGGCAGGATCCAAAACACCGTCCCCAGAGCCGCAGACGAAGGCAGTGATGGGAGCCAAGGCAACGGGGCGTCCCTTCTCCGCCCAGCCCAGCTCCATGGACCGCCGATCTCTTGTTCAGGTCTCTGCTCAACTCACCCGTCCTATTTTGCCTCAGTCAATGTGGCCGGGTGTTCAGACCAGATCATCACCAGCCAAAAAGTCTGAGGCTAAGGTTACCACAATCCAGCAGATCTAGTATCCCTACTAGCGCTATCTATCCTTTCCTGCCAACTTAGTTTTCTGCCCATCCTCTGGTACTGGTCCATGGCAATATCAGAGGGTTGGGAGACACTGGCACGGGTTCAGGTGGCGGGCATTGCTTCGGCACCTTTGCATTGGCAGCACAGCTTAGCTTCCACTCTGGGCTCTATTTTCACCTCCTCACTCTCCAGTCTCCCTCCACTCACCTCTCTCTTTCTACATTCCCTCCAAGCCAGGAGTGAGCAGTGAAGTTGGTGCAGGGTCTGCTGAAGATCAACGCGGAGCAGACGCGGGCTCGCAAGGCTGCCGAGGCCAAGGCTGCTCAGCAGCAACGTCTCTGTCACAGACACTCGCACATCCATGGTACCTTCTCCTTTCCTGTCCCCTGCCCTCCCTCGCATCCTCCAGTCTTGTCACTGCAGGGCCGGGCGGTGCGGTGCAGTCCAGCACCTCAGCTGCCTTCCGTCGCGACGGCGGACGCTTCAGCATGCGCTCCCCAACCTCCTCCCCCGCACCCTCCCCCGCCCCTAAGGCCAAGGCGTCCCCGCTCTCTAAGTAACCCCTCTATTCCTTTGTACACCCAAGGACTCCATTTCTACTCCCTGCACTGTCAGACATCTGGCAGCCAAGGAAGCGGCCAAGGCCAAGGAGCGGGAGGCCTGGCTGGCGCGCAAGAACTACAACCCCCTCAAGGCAGCCACCAATCTCCTTCTTCCTAGAAGCCTCATTTCTATGCCTTGCTTTACTTCCAGGCAGCTGCAGCAGCAAAGAAGGGGGGCGCAACGCCGCCCACTGCCTCTACCCCATCCTCCTCCACAGCCTCTTCAACACCTGCCTCCACCCCCTCCACCCCCGCCTATCTCTCCAGCCGCAGCCAGAGCTTTCACCATCCTCCCTCCAGACCCTCTGCTGGGGCCGCCAAACGGTGCTCTCCCATCTACTCCCTCCAGCCTTGAGCTAGAAGGGGGAGTGAAGCTGTGGGTTGAGGCTGGAAACGGTGGCGTCGGAGGAGTGCCTGGGGGAGTTGGCGCGTCAAGACTCCGGCCTCAGTGCCTTCTCCGCCACCGTCTCTGCCCCTCCTGCACCAGGTCCTGGGCCATAGACCGTCCTCGGCCCTGCCCATCGACAAAGAAAGAGGTTGCAGGCGAGGGGGCAGTGGGGCGGGTGGTGGAGCTGACGAGCCAGCTGGAGAGCCAGGTCAGCGCCGCCCTCAACGCCATGCAGTGAGAGAGAAACTCTGCCTCTCCCTTCCCTTCCACCTGAGAAGAGGAGCTCCCCTGCAGGAGTGTGGGGCTGAGTGGGTCGGTGGAGGAGCTGGTGGCGGCGGCGGCCTCGGACGTGGAGACATCTTCCTCCTCCGCCCAGCCTAGCCTTGACCAGGCCGTCGCCAAACTGCAGCAGACCTCCAAAGCATTCCAGGGTTCCCTTCCTCTCCTCTGCGACCAGAAGAGGGAAGGAAAGGTTTGATGGAGTGCAGCAGTGAATCGATACCTGAGCGATACGCAGCGCAGCCCGCAGAGCTCGCGGCACAGCATCGCTGCCAAACTGCCCACCGATGAAGAGTTCTACTGACCTCTCTATGGCCTCCTTTCTTCTGAGGACTCCGCTGTCCTCCGCCAGCCTTGTCACTGCTCCAAGAGCAGCCCAGTGATCCACAATGCCAGTCCTCTGCAGCCTTAAACCTCGCCTTCCTACTTTAGTCCCAATTTGGCGCCTATTTTGCGCTCACATTTAGCAGTCGCACGTGGCATGCCTCGAAAAATGTCCGATTCAGCAAGAAATGCAAAAGTACTATCTCACTTCAAAATAATGGCTATTGTATGTCATTGAAAGCTCCCAGAATTTTGCGCGGCCGAGGCCCGAATGAGAATGATTTTGCGCGGCCCGAGAATTTTACATTGAGTGAAATTTTTTGGCGAAAATCTATGTTGTAGGTCTATTTCGTAACCAAAGAATTGCCCCAACGCCCTAACGGCTCACATCCTCATAGAACCATGGGAAAAGCGCTCAATGCTATGCACGACATTGCCAGTACCATGACCTCGGACGGCCGATAAAGGAGTTGGGGCTTTAGAAAAATTTTGATAGTGATACGATAAGTGTTGGCTATGAAGAACTGGATGTGACCTGGGGATGTTTATGCTTGCTGTGAAGGTGGAGATGGTGGTCGTAAAGGAGCTGGGGCAATCGCATCATCTGACAGGAGCTCCGATGCAGAGGACACAGGGCCAGCGTGCTGGGCGGCCATCCTGTCTCCCAACTCCGCTGGTCCTAGGAAATTTGGAATAATTGAGGTACATTGAGTGAAATTTTTTGGCGAAAATCTATGTTGTAGGTCTATTTCGTAACCAAAGAATTGCCCCAACGCCCTAACGGCTCACATCCTCATAGAACCATGGGAAAAGCGCTCAATGCTATGCACGACATTGCCAGTACCATGACCTCGGACGGCCGATAAAGGAGTTGGGGCTTTAGAAAAATTTTGATAATGATACGAAAAGTGTTGGCTATAAAGAACTGAGGATGTTTATACTTGCTGTGACGGTGGAGATGGTGGTCGTTAAGGAGCTGGGGCAATCGGATCATCTGACAGGAGCTCCTAGATCTATTGTTAGATCTATTGTCCAACTTCAATTTTCTTAGTCCCATGGCATCTGCATTAGTTCGAGCATATTTATATGGTATCCTTTTTGTGGATAATAGATGGCCATCTTAAATTATGTATACACTTTAGATATTTTTGCTGCACAGCAGGGGAATCACATGATTGATTTTATAAAACGATCTAGGGTTGCTTCATATTTCTCCTATTTGTTTTAAAACTGTAAATAAACAGTTTTTAAGAAGTACGAAACGTAAATCAAGTAAATGCAAAATTAGCAGACAAAATGAACAAAATATTAACTTCAACGTACTTTGCGTTGGAAATGGAAACCATAAAGGTTTATAAATGAAAGTATAGACATGTGGAATGTAGGTTCTTGAATAAAATTTTGAAAATTGAAATTGTAAGTGTTTGGTGAAAATAGGAAAGTGTCCAAATCCTGTTAGCCGCGCAGTAAGCTTTAGCCGATTTACCTTGTTTTTGATCCAATCATACTAATGGTCTCACAAATTTTTATCACTCAAACCTTGAACCTCAAAATGGCCGTCGAAATTGCTTTGCCGGAATTGAGCAGTTTCAACACATCGTATTTTATCTTTGTTAGCCAATGTTACCTTTTATCATTAATGAATTTTGCATTTGCACGTATTTCAAAATTCTTGAAATATTTTTAAGAAGCAGCATAAAGTCCAAACGTAGACATGGGCATAAAAGCAGGAAGCACCGGAGGAGAAGATGCAATTGATCACAAATCTTGATGCTGGCCAGCAGTGGGTGGAAAAGGAAATGCAGATCACTTCAGCAGAGCCTCCAGGCCGCCCTTCTGCGTGGAGCTGGCGAGGGCGAGCAGATTCTTGCTCCCCAGCGTCTTGGCCAAGCTTTGACAGTAGGCCTTGGCCGCCTCAATCAAGCACTCCACTCAGCTCTGTGGAGGGGCTGTTGGAGGCTGCCTGTTTGTGGGCGCTGTCGCCAGGGTTGGCCTTGACGAGGTCCCAGACCACCGGCACCGCGTCCTTCTCCACCAGCTTCGGCTTGCTCCCGTTCAGCTTGTCCGCCAACTCTGCAGTCATTCTCTCCTGTCTCTCCCACCCCCACCCAGCCTCCACTCTTTGGCTAACTGGCCAGACGAGGGAGGAGCTCCGGCTGCTGCTTCTGGTTGCCGGCCCTGGTGACGCTGGCGAGTGGGGTGATGAGGGTGACGGGGTCGATGTGCCTGAGGGCGGCGTCGAAGCTGGCGACGGCGGCCCCGCGCAGCTCCGCGTTCTTGGACGGCAGCTGGGCGGAGAAGTGCTTCAGGCAGTCGCCCAGGATGGCTTTCAGCCCCGTGTCCTGCACTCTCCTCTCCTGCCTTTCTTCTCCTCACTCAATGAAGGACGAGACTCGGAATAGTGGTGCCATTTGGGGCATGGCACTGGTCCAAGAGTCCAGGGCTGCGGCGGCCACCTTCCCGTTCAGGTCGCTTGCTTTCGAGGCCCAGTGTTCCACCAGCTAAGGTCGAACTTGGCTTTGGCTTAGGGATACTGGAGGATTGGAGGGGAGGGGACCTTGACGTGGTTCTTGAGGAGCTTAGCTTGACTTTTGGCAAGGGCCTGGCAGTCTCGGACGCCCTCCATGCGCTCCTCCCACTGCGAGGAGCCTAGACGCTTCTCCGCCGCCAACAAATGCTCGCTCGTCTCATCGCTCACCTGCACACACCCACCATACACCCTGCCTTTTTCAAACCCCCTCCTCCACCTTGCTCTTCCGCAGGCTGGCCTGACGCCCCAGGCCTTTGCCGGGCCCGCTGGTTGAGCCCAGTTTGAGGGAGGTGGAGGTGGTGCCGAGTCCCTGGACAGAATAGGATCCAGGGTGAAGTAGGCTGAGAGCAGGAAGAAATTCGAACACTGCGCTCCAGTGCGTCGCGTACGGCCTCAGCCTGGGCGGGGCTGAGGCGGGCGAGGACTTTGTCGAAGCCGCTTCGATTCTCCGCCGCCAGCAGCTGCAGCGTGGCCTTCCCGAAGGGCCTGGAGAGGTAGCTAGGAAGCTGATGGGGAGGAGGAGGACAGGAGAGAGGGCAGGACCGAGGCTGAGGCTCCTTGTCGGCAGCGAAGGAGGCGGCGTGCTGGAGGAGAGCGGGTCCGATGGCGGCGTCATCGAGGGCCTTGCCGCCCAGGTTCTCCGCCACTCGCTGCAGCATCTGGGCACAGGCGGCTCGGATCGTCACGCTCTTTGCCCTGTGCTCAGGTGGTGAGTGAACAAAGTTCAGTGCTTTTTATATGCAATGTTGCAGATCAATTCTCTTGTTAGAGATTGTCTCTTGTTGAGGATGAAAGGTGGGAGGTGAGGTGTACTTGGAGCCGGTGGAGGTGAGGGCGGCGATGGCCTTGGCGGGGCTGACGTTGTCCACGAGCATCTCCAGGGCGGAGAGGGCGTCCTCTCGGATGAAGGCGGAGGAGGGGTCCCCTGTCTTCTGCATCAGCACTGCGCAGGACTCAAGAGGCAGCATAGTTGGAGTAAGCTGGTGGAGGGGTGGTGGAGTGGTGGTGGAGGAACCTTGTCGACCTGAGGGTCCATGGCCTTCTTGTGGGCGAGGAAGAGGGCGCCGAGGCAGGTGAGGGCGACGCGGGAGACGGAGGAGCGGAGGTTGCGCGCCTCCTCGTTCATCAGCCCCGTGATCTCCTGCAGCTCCCGCCCCAGCACCTTGGGCTGACGGGTGGCCAGGTCCTGGACGGCTGCGATCCCCGCCACCTTCTCCTCCCTCCAGAAACACTCCTTTTCTCAGCAGGCTGGATGAAGGGAAGGCTAAAGGGACCAGTCTTCGACTCGAATGCGAGCCAGGGCGCGGCTGAGTTGGGCTTCCGGGCTCAGTTTGTCGGCGCTGCCGCGTCTGGGTGGAGTGTTTTGACGGGGTGGGGGCTGTGGGGGTTTCTGGGCGGCGGGTTTCTTGGCTGCTGGGCGGGGCTTGCTGGGGGCATGCTTCCGCGGCGGTGGCGGAGACCAAACTCCATCATCTCTATCCAATGATCGCAAACCTGCAAATGCTTTTTTCTATCTCTCATTCTAGCTACAGAACATTTGCACAGCGTTTCCAAATGACTGAAGTCAATCAGATAGGGGTGGAGATAGTAGAATATAGAGTAGGGCAGGAACCATTGTGACTAGGAGCAGCTCCATCGTCCCAGGAGCCCAATCCGCTGTCGTGCAGGACACTTTCACTTGATGCCCTGTTTTTCAGCCTTAGTCTTTCACAAGCACTGATGCTTGCATCGCGAGTAGGAGATGGGAGTGGTGAACCTTGGTATGGGCGGTGGTTTTTTGGCAGGGGTGATGACCTTCTTGTGCTCGGCACGTTTCTGCATGGCCGTGTACTTGACTGCGTCCAAACTTTTGGCCAGTTCGTTTTCATTCGGTGATGGAGATCGCCCATCATAGGCTGGGAAATTACGCCCTCAAATTTCGACCCACTAAAAAGCTTCTCCTTGCATAGTTTGGCAATTAGCGATTATTGACACTGAAGCAAAGATAAAAGATGAAAAAAGGATGAAAACAAAGGATACCTTTGTGGCCGATGGGGGATAATATGCGTTTAGTGCTGCCATTTTGCCAGGACGAGCTTTTCGATACTTGACTGCCGAAGAGGGGAGAATCTGTAATAGCATTTCATTCAAACGCCTGTCTCACAATGTTTAATGGGAACTGACTCAAACTGAGCAGACATCATTTTTCAAATCAATGCATCATGCATCATGAACAAGCCGTCCATGCCTTGTAAAGGAGGATTTTCGCAAACTTGCAAGCTAGCTCAAGAAATCAGCCCCACATGTTTGATAAGTAGTAAAGCTAAGAAATAAGCTGCAAAAATAGTTAACATAAATAAACTTTGGGACCAACCAGCAGAAGAATATCTCCCAGACATTTATTGGCTCAATATTTATCGATTGATTATTTTTTAATCGATAAATATCTAGCATCTAGTATCGATAAATATCAATGCTTCCAAGTCTAAATCAAGTTGGTGAATTGGGAGAAATGAAGTAGACAAACTGGATATGATTGGAGGCAAAATTCTTCTTCTGGAGTCTGCGCTACGTGAAAGCCCCAAAGCATCTGAAGTAAGCGGCAGAAGCAAACTCTCGCTCAATGAACCTCAATAAGCCTAGACGCTACATTTTCTCTAAAGCATTACCCAAATAATTCCTCAACCAGGGAGCCAGGTTGTTTGGCTCCTTGAAGCATAGGCGTTGGCCAAGTGAGAGTAGCTAGTCCACCGCAAATCCAACGGCGCCCGCATACTGGGCAAGAAAAGGCACTCATTGAATCAAATGGGGCACGACACCCTCCTCTGCGGTCACCAATGACGACTACCCTGGTAGCAATGCTCGCGAAAGAGCCTAGATGAAATGATGCATGGCGGTAATCAGTCCTCTTGCGCACAATCGGCGACTGGCACTAGCTTGCCTGGCGCCTCACTTCCCTCCTAATACTTGGCCTTACATCCCCCCTCTCACTTCCCATCCCACTATAGAATTATTTCCTTGTCTATAAACTCGGAGCAAGGGTAAGCAAAGGTGAAAAGAGCATTCCTCGATTTATCGATGGTAACATATATCCACTAAGCTCATGAGCCTTTCCTTCCGCTCATCAGGCCACTCTCTTACAAGAGATGTCCCTATGCGCCAATGTTTCGGCCACAATGAGAACCGTTGTAGGGAGGATTTCGAAGAGGATGCTGACGCCTCCGACGGGAGGTGGAGGAGGCGACGGAGACTAGGCTGTGACTGAGCGGGCGATTGGCGGAGTAGCCGCGGCGAGAGCGGAGCTCCAACAGACGAGCCCTGGTCGCCTCTCGCTCCCTGGCTAGCTCTGCGCTTTGACTGCGCCCACGGAAAGTGTTCAGCAGTTTTGTGAGCCAAGACATGCTCTGCTTTTACTCGTCCAAGTCCCAAATTTCAGCTGCAAGCGTAGAAGCTTGCTGGACAAAAGGGGGTTACTTCAGATAATTGGCATTTTGGCAGCTGAATAGTGACAGTAAAATTATTCTCTGCCGGCCCCTCAGAAAACTATGAAAATCGAATTGAGCCAAGGGATATGAGCTAAAATATGCTTGGCTTTGTCTGCGCTCTAAAACAGAGCGAGGAACTCAATCGCTCTAAAGGGAGGTAAAAAAAGGAATAGGTGAATTGGATGAAGGCGGGGGTGAAAGGAAGAGTCTCGTCTGGTGGCTGGCCTATGGATGTAGGCGGGGGCCCTAGTGAGTCCTTCTGCCCCCCAGCCCTGCTGCTCAAGCGTCGCCCCGGGTGACGCCCGACCAACAAACCGCCTCACCACCTCCTTCCAGGCCCAGAGACCCGGCCTATCGCCGCAACCATTCACTGGCATCCTGACTGATGAGCATGAGTGAGCCTTCGAGTTCCATGGAAGCCGGACTGACACTGAGGTTGGCATGGGAATGGGAGTGGATTACCTCTTCTGCCATTCGCCTTGCTCTGATGGCTCGCCTCTCCGCCTGGCTCCTGCAATAGATCACTTCATTTCATTCACCTCCCTTTTCCAGCTGCAAACGCTGAATAAATTTTGACAGCTCATCAGCACCCTTAGGATTGCCAGTGATGCCATATTTATTTGCGAAGGTATTTTAGATATTTTCTTCAACTACTTTGAGCTTCAGATTTTATCCATGTTTCTTTAAACAATTTGCGTGAAATGGCTCATAATTGAGATGCGTTTAGTTGAACAATAAGACAACTGTAAAATTTTCATACAAACATGCTGTTAGAGGCATTTTAAAAGTTTGTCAAAATCTTTTTTCAAACTGCTCCAAAAAATGTATCCCATAATTAAAAATTGGAATCTTTGATATTTGAGATTAGATTCTAGCATTTAATTCTCTCAATTTCACCCAACAATTATTTTAATTTTGAGAAATCAACAAAGACAGCACTAGGATAATATTTTGCAATTCCTTAATTGATTTGCCCTCACAGTCAATGCTGCGCTTATCAAGACCTGGCCTTTGATGAATGAATATATAAGAGGTAATATAGAGTAGAATCAAATGATGGAGTGTACTGAAGACGGAGCCAAATGTGAGGGCAGAGCGATGAACGGAAGGGATAGGGAGTAGGCTGGTCGACGCTCATCCCTACGCATCCAACCCGCCCCCGCACCTGACACCCAAAGCCTCCTACTCACACTCGCCCCACCCACCAAAGGCCGCCAACTCTGCACCACTGCCCGCGGAGACCAGAAGAAGGCCCGGCTGGCATCCGGAATCCCCGGCAGCTCTCCCATCTTTCCTCAGCCCTTGCCACTGGAAAGGCAGGGAGAAGGCCGGGGAGCGTTCCCTAGCTGGGGCCTCCACCTGAAAGGGCCCCCGCGGCTACCTCAATGGCCCTATAGAAAGACTGCACTCAGGCCTGCCTAATCGTTCGCCCCAACCCTCTTTTCGCATTCCAAGACTCCAGTCTAGCCTAAGCAAACCTTGGGCAAGACCTACTGGGGAGCCTATTTTAATTGGACACAAGCGAAACATTGGCAAAAGCAAAGTAATTGAGACGAATGGCGGCGGAAGGTGAAGAAGAGCTGGGAGGATGCAAGTGGTGAGAAATGAAGCAGATGCATACATGATGAGAGCGACGACGGTTGTGATGGTTTAGAAGACTGGGCGGCTGACGGCGCAGAGGCTCTGAGCGCATTGAAATCGCTATCGACGAGCTCGATACCGCTCTTAACGCAGCATACTTTTTAGCTTCCTCACTCATTCTCTATCCACTTCATCTGCACCATTCCCTATGCCTCTTTACTTGCCATATACATAGGAAATAGTAGATTGGCTATTGCTTCACTTTCAAAGGCTGACTCATGACAGTTTGAGAGGCATAGATGGTGAACGAGTTGATGAGGGGCAGTTTGGTAGGCTGGGCGTTGAGGCGGGATTTGGCGGCTGGGATGCCGGATAGTCTCGGCCTAGTGGGAGCAAGACTGTTCCTCTTCCTCGTCTTCTTCCTCGCCACCGGGGAGGCGATGGTCTTGCGAGCCGGGGAGGCACGGAGGGATTTGCTCCGCACTTTCTTCTTGGCCGGAGACTTGGAGCGGTGGTGCTTCTGTAGCGTCTGCCTCCGGTCGCTGGGTCGCAGGGCCTCGCCGCGTCCGCGTAGCATCAGCGAAGGCTCACTGCGAGCAGCTCTTAGGGAGGCCATTTGATGCCAACTGTGGGGAGTCGCTCCTGGAGGCTGGTGGAAATTGCGGGCGGGCGCGCGCTTGTCACTAAGGCTACATCGCTAGGCCCCGAGCACTGGGCCTACTGCCGCCCTCCTTTTCTACTTTATTGCTGCATTCACCTGCTTCTTTGCCATTCTTGACGCACCATAAGTTAATGTGCGATGTCAAATATGTCTAGGCAAATCCTATTACTGGCTGCTACATGACCCAGCCCAGGCCAAAACAAGTCAGTTGACCTCAGTCTACGGTGAAACATCAACAACCACATAATGAAATTCGAAAAAAATTAATGTCAAGTCGCGTTTTTTGAGAAGGGCAAAAATGGGAGACCAATGAGGTTATTAATCCATCCTTATTAAAAGATCAATAATTGACGAGTTTAAGTCATAGAAACACATCTCAAACCAGCCCGGCAAATTTAGGGGTATCAAAATTGGTGTTTTTGGCCCGTTTTTGCTCATATAACTCAAATTTTAGATTCATTTTTTGCGAAAAATACTAAAATTGTATATGGATAAATTCGTCTAGATCATCTGCATACAGCTGTGCTAAAAGTTTTTAAACTATTTACCAAAAAGTTAGATATATTACTTGAAACTTGATCAATGCCATAAAATGAAAGTTTGAAATTTCATGAAAAAAGGTTTTCTAAATATTTATGTTCAAGTTTTAAAATAAACATCGTCATCATTTTCCGCATGAAATTGGTAAAGTTACCACTAAAGTATGCTAGCTAAATTGAAATTTAGCTAATGGCAATTTAGCTAAATAAAATTTAGCTAAAGGCAATTAAGCTAAAATAAAATTTTTATGCTAGCCTTAGGCAAGATTTAGCAAAATTAATACATGAACAAATAACCAAAGTGAGCAGACAGGTCAAAAATTGGCCCTACGCATACATAAAGCCCAAATTACCACACAATTACCACGGTCCTGAATATAAATTGCAATTTTTATAGCTGCATAACAGAGGAGGAAAGCTAGGCATGAACTGGCGAACTTTGTACTGATTGTCGTGGGTGAAGGAGGTGGAGCGCCATAGATTGGGGCTGGGCGTGGCGGGTGGAGGTTGGGCGGCGGCAGTGGGCGGCTGTGAGTCGCGATAGCCGACCCTGGAGAGGGCAGAGCCGGGGCCGACGCCCGCGGAGAGGATCCAGTTGAAGTCCGCCATCTCCTCTCCCGCCGAGCGCAGGGCCTCTGCCCCGCCCAGCGGAATGCTGTACTCCACCAGCCCGTCGTAGCGCATCTGCACCCGCCCAACTTATCCTAGCAGAGGTGTAAGTGTGGGCAGGAGAACCTTGGGCAGCTGGCGACGCGCGAGACGAGCCTGGACGGCGGCCAGCAGACCCGGCGCACTCCTTCAAGAAGGGGGTATGAAGGAGGAGGGAGAGGGACAAGAAGGGGTCAGGAGGTAAGATGAGTGAACCTTTCCGACTCCACCTCCCGCACAGGGCGCAGCAACGGTTCCAGACGTCCTGGACCCAGGGCCTGGGCCAGCACCGTGATCAGCTCAAAGGCCGCCAGACGTACCCTGGATGAGGAGAGGAATTAGCAAAGAGTGTGTTAAGAATGGAGTAGAAGAAGGCACCGTCGCTTGGGGTCTGCGAGTAGCGGGGCTACTGCAGCAGCAACGGCGTTGAGGTTGACGGAGTTGGAGGGGTGTTTGAGCAGCAGCGCTGTCACCATGTTCACGGCCTGCACTCGGTCCAGTCTCTGTTTGAGGCAGCGGAGGAAGGGGGCAGAAAAGACCTCTTCTCGAACACGGGAGTTTCGGTGGAGGAGGGAGGGGGCGAGGGCGGCGAGGACGGCCTTGGGGCCTAGGTGGCTGGCCAGCTCGGCCACCGTCATCATGTTCAGCTGGCGGATGACGGACTTCTGGTTGCCCAGGTGTTTGCCCAGGGCGGCCAGCACTTGCCGAAGGTGCGGTTCTAAACTGCGCCCCAGCCGTCCTACCTTCAGCAGTTTCCTCATCTAACCCCCCTTTTACTTTGCTATAGGAAGGAGAAAAGGCTAACGGATACTCTGAGCACATCCAAAGCGCAGACCACCACCTAGAGTCCCATTTGAGCACAAGTATTTTTGGGGTCTTGAAGAGCAGTACCTTGAAGTTAAACTCGTCCAGCGCATTGGAGAGGAAGTTGAGATAGGGGAAGACGTGCTGGCGGAGTCTTTTCAGCTCTGGCTCTTTCAGGCCTGGGGAGAATTATGTTGAGCTTACAAGGGGAGATGAGGAGCTTGACCTTCAAGAATGAGCTTGAGCTGTTCCAGACTGGCGCACTTGAGTCTTGGCTGGGAGCTGGAGTCGGAGATGGGCTCATAGACGGCGATGGGGATGATGCCATGTCGGAACTGACGATCGGAGGGCTCCGAAGAAGAGGAGCTCTGGCGATGGAGGCTGCCAGGTTCAGAGTTCCTGGCCTGCACCTGCTCCAGGAAGAACTGGCGCTCCTCCGGCCGCATGCGCTGGAGGTAGGAGGTGAAAGTGGCCGCGCCCACCAGCTCTGCAATTGAGCTGGCAGGAGGGAAAGAGTGGAGGAGGAGAGACCTTGGATGCGACGCAGGGCGTTGGCTGCCAGCTCACGTCGCTCCCCGTCAGCGGTGCTGGCAGCAAGGCGGATCAGTGTGACGCTGAGGGCGGACCAGTCGCGCTCCGCAAACTCTGTAGCCAGCAGACCCGGCAGCTCCCGTAGTGCCGTCGAGGTCTTAGCAAAGAGGTCGTCGACATGAGCTGGAAGGGCAAAGGGCAAAAGCGAAAGAGACTTCGGGCAAGTCCTTGGCAAGGCAGGACTTGGCCAGTTGCTGTTGTAGAGCTGTGAGGGCGGAGGCGGGGGAGCGGGCGATGATGGCCAGGAGGGCTTGGAGGGTGACGCGGCGAACGGTGATCTTGGCGCTGGCCAGCTTGGGCTCCAGGTGCGGAATCAGAAGGGCAAAAGGGCCGAAAGTGAGAGAGACCTCGGGCAAGTCCTTGGCAAGGCAGGACTTGGCCAGTTGCTGTTGTAGAGCTGTGAGGGCGGAGGCGGGGGAGCGGGCGATGATGGCCAGGAGGGCTTGGAGGGTGACGCGGCGAACGGTGATCTTGGCGCTGGCCAGCTTGGGCTCCAGGTGCGGAATCAGAAGTCCGCTCAGCCAGTCCAGAGCCTTCGATCCCCATCAATCCATTTTCTCAGGCATCAGGAATTCCATTGAAGTTACAGAGGTGAATTGGTGGGCAGAGTCCGCCAGGAACTTGATCGCCTGTTTGGAAGCAGTTGGCTGGCTGAGTTTTGGATGGGCGGGGGCAGGAAACCTGGTGTTGTATTTCCCAGTTCCGGTCATCCAGGGCCGCACAGAGAGCGTCGAAGAGCTCCTCCTTGAGGCGGAACTTGCGGAACCAGTTGGGATCGTCCTGTGAGGGTAGAAAAGGCGGCTGAGAATAGGAGGAAAGGCGAGGCCAAAGGATGAGGCCTGGCTGAAAGCTCGAAGACGATTGAGGACGCGAAGACGGAGCTCAAACTCGGGGGTGTTGAGGCTGTGGATCAGTGCCTCTTCTCCGTCCCCGAAGCTCAGCGAACTTCTGCTTCCCATCTCAGGCCCACTTCTAACCATTCCTTTCATCTTTCTCAAACAGCATGCCCACAATTTGTTTGAGTCCCAATATAATGGAATGCTATATGCCTACTGTTAAGATCTGTTATAATGGCATATCATACCTATTACAATGGAATGCGTGTGGTACAATCAGGCACATCATGTATCAAAGGTCAAAAAATGCTGTTTTTGATAGTCCCTAAACACTTACACAAAAAACAAAAATCTATCAATAGGACAATATTCCTTTTCCAATGGAAATTCGCGCTAAATCAATCATCACAATCATTCTACCTTCTTTTTTTAAATATTTTTTGAGCATCCTTTATAGTGATAAGGGCTTCATACAACAACAAAGTGGAGATTTTTGACCGCGGAGCGGCCCGAAGGGCCGCTCCGCGGTCTATAGAGGTTACTAAACTTTTGTCCTGGTATATATATATATATATATATATATATATTTCTGGAAATGCTGTCCACGGGCGAATTCTCAACGGATTGGGACAAACTTTTTTTTTCCTGAAAGCTAATGCTATTTTAGGAAGATCTGGAGGGGTGGAACCGGTTTCCGAGCATTTGAAACATTACTTTTTTGGGTAGAAAGGTTTAAACATTGCATTATACAGTTTTTGCGCTGTAGCACCTGTAATCTTGAGAATTGCACAGACAACTTGAGTTTTTTTGTTCACAAGTCGTATATAACGATTCCAAATCTGTGCTTACTTTTGAAAATGGTTTAGAAACCACTGACTGGTCTCTTGAGTGACAAACTTTCACGCATGACAATGGCATCAATAATTAGTAGCAGCTGAACGGCCAATAATTGAACAGAACACTTGCATTTTTGTGTTCACAAGTCGTATATAACCATTCCAAATCTGTGCTTACTTTTGAAAATGGTTGAGAAACCACAGACTTGCCCTCTTGAGTGACAAACTTTCATGCATGACAATGGCATCAATAATTAGTAGCAGCTGAACGGCTGATAATTGAACAGACAACTTGAGTTTTTTTGTTCACAAGTCGTATATAACAATTCCAAATCTGTGCTTACTTTTGAAAATGGTTGAGAAACCACAGACTTGCCCTCTTGAGTGACAAACTTTCACGCATGACAATGGCATCAATAATTAGTAGCAGCTGAACGGCTGATAATTGAACAGACAACTTGAGTTTTTTTGTTCACAAGTCGTATATAACGATTCCAATTCTGTGCTTACTTTTGAAAATGGTTGAGAAACCACATACTTTTCCTTTTGAGATGCAATGTTCACCCTCACAGCAGAAATTTTCCTGCTACATGTGAAGGTGTAAGCGCTCCGCGGTCACCTATTGCGCTTTGCGCCATATACTTGTTGATTGGATTTAGGGGGGGGGCGCTGATGGAGCAGAGGGGTGTGGAAATAGGCTGAAGGTAGGGGGAGTAAGGGCTGCTTGGCGACGAGAGTTCGTCGTCCGTTGCCCTGGCGACTAGCTGGCTCAGCTCAAAGTGGCGGTTTGGAGACCCTTCCAGACACCGTAGCCTCCTACACCCAGATGCTCAGGCCATCTCTCAGCCACTTTGGCCCACCACTACCATAGTCTGGCTGGCTTTCGCGTCGGGAGACCTCTGGGGGGCCAGCCACCAGTGGGAGGAGGAGAGTTGGGCGAGAGGGAGGCCTTGCCGTCCGTTCCCCCTCCGCCCTTCCTCTCGCTCCCTCCCTCTTCCTCCTCTGCCACCCTCCCCCGCCTACCTCCTCCCAGCCCCAACCTCCTCGCCCTCCCTCCCTCCCTTCCCTCACCCGCCATAGGCGTATACACTGGAGCAATACACGCAGCACAGTCCATCCAGCCTCCATCGCGGCCCTCCACTAACCCTCCACTCCTACACTCACCCACCCGCCACCACCACCACCTCCCCATCCCCCAACACCCACCTCTTCAATCTTCACCGCCACCACTCCACATTTATTCGACCCCACTGCCCACCCACTTCCTCCTCCACCCCACCACCTCACCAGTTCACCACATCAAAACAGCCAGTCCACTGCTTTCTCTGCAGCCTTTTTCCTCCTTTCCCCCTTTTTTCTCCTCTTTCCCTATCAAGTCTTTTGCAGAATTCTGCTTATCACACTTTCCGCTTCTGCTTCTTACGTGCCGTTTCGTAACTTCAGCACCCAGCACGCGCTGCTTTTTTCTCCAACACCCTCTGGAAGAAGAAATGGGAAGAGCTCCTGCAGTGCCTACTAACGAAGCATGGAGGCTGGGTGTGTTGGTGGCGTGAGCTTAGGTTTCTGTGGCCAGGAGGAAGTTAGGTGGCGCGAAGGCGGAAGTGGAGGATGAGAGGTAAGAAGAGTGGAATGGGAGTGCAGGAGGAGGAAGATCGTGGAGGAGTAGGAGCGGAGGATGAACGCGCCGCGGGGGCCGCTCCAGCCCGTGCCTGAATCCCTGCCCGCTGTTAGTCCCCCAATTCCTCTTGCATGAATCTTCGGCTGCATCGTCTGCGGCATGCGCCAATCTCCTCCTCTTTCTCCCATCTATTTTCTGCCCAATCTTGTTCTTCGCCCTCATCCACACAACGTCATTCTGAGCAGGTGCTTGGGTCTAAGGAAAGTTCTATCCTATGATCCTATCCTTCGTATGAAGAGCAGGTGAATATAAGTCTCCTTATCCTTTTGCCGCAAAATATTTTTTTCCTTGGGTATTTTGCGGCAAAAGGAAAAGGCTAGCCAGTGGGGGCGGGGGTAAAAGCGATGTTTGCAGGGAGGTTGTAGGAGGTTAGGGAGGGTTGAAATGTTCTTAGCCGGCTTAGGGCGGGAGAGGGGAGGAGCTGGGCTTGCTGAGGTGCGTGGAAAGCGCCGGCAATCGCATTAGAGCCGCAGTTGGCCTCTGCGCCCCCCGATAAGGACGCCCCATTTCTCACCCCATCTCTCAACTGCCCTCTCTCTGCTCACCAACCTGCGCCCGTCTCCAGGCACTTTCCCTAGGCTCTGCAGCAAGGCTGTCAGGGCTGGAGTTATGGATGGAGGCGTGTGGCTGGTGGAAGGAATGGAAGGCTTGGCAGGAGGGCGGAGTGATGGAGAGCGAGAGCGGCGGAGGGAGGAGAGAGCACAAGAGCAGCTCTGGGCATCATCATCGGAGCGGCGGCCACCACTCCTCCTCCTCCAGTCGCGTCGCCTCCAGATCACGCGCCTCTGATGAGCCTCATATCGGTACACGCCCTATTCCTTCTGCCATCACAGCCATTCCCTTCCAGTCGCTTTCCCTGTTGCTGGGGATCAGAGAAGGAGAGAATGGCCGATAGAGGGGCAGCTTTTTAGTCGGACCTACACTCACACCTTCTATTCCACAGACGTACAAAGTAGGAAAGGCCCTTTCGCAGCAGTCAGTCGTTAACTATAAATCTTGCTCTTTTTTGAAACCGTTGCTGCAATAAATGGAAAATTACATAAGAATTACACATTAGTTTTTAGAGACTGAACGCTAAATATATGAGCTTGAAACCAAAAAAACCTCCATAGATAAATTTAAGCAGAAATATATATGGGTTCGATAGCTTTCCCAAACATAAATATGTTGAAAAAGGGTCGAATCTTACATACAGGTTGGAGGGATTGAAAATGTCAAAGCAGAATTTCTGTTTTCAAACTTGGACATTTAAAAGCTTCCCCCGTCAACATAGCTCGTGTGGTGACTAAGTGTGATGAGCATATGTGTTAAGTAGGTGGTGAAGAGGTGGGTGCAGTGACTCAGCAGACTCAATCCCGGCTTTGCGGGGGAAGGCCAGAGGATACTCTTGAAAAAACCCCCAACCTTTTGTCCACCAGGCCAGTTCCTATTCTCCGCAGCAGCCTAGGACTTTTTCCATCCCCCAAAGTAGGCGACCGCGTCCCCGGAGCTGCTTCTATCGCCTGGGTACTTGCCATGGAGAGAGAGCGCAAGGCTGGGTTTGAGGCCAAATTTCTGGCCAAGTGGGCAATCCAGTAGAGAGAGCGTTGGCGGGCATACCTACTAGCAGCAGTGTGCCTGGGGAAAGAAGGGGGTAGGAGGAGGAGGGGTGGTTGGGTGGGACTGGAAAGTGAAGTGGGGGTGGGAGGGCGGGGGTGGGAATAGACATGGCACTTGATGGTAGTGGGGGACTGCGGGGTGGAGAGAGAGAGAGTGCGAGAAGGGGCATAATGTGGGACTGCTAGGGCCTGGTGACAGGGTGGAGGGGGGAATGGAGGGGGGCATGAGGAGGAGCCTTTGAACACCTGAGCTCGGCGGCAGTAAGGCCAAAGCTTGCCAGGCAGCCAGCATTCGCCAATCACCCCATGTTCTCCACCCGTCGTCATCAGCTTCTCTGCGGCGACGATGAACGATGTTCCTCCCTATTCTCACCCATTAGTCCCAATAGAACGGCGCATTTTTTCTAAAAACTGATTTATTCTGTGTCCAATGAGAGAAGTGTGGTGCAGGCAAGTATCGACTGCTGAAGACAATCGGGAAGGGTAATTTCGCGAAGGTGAAGCTGGCTCGGCACTTGCCCACCGGCAAGGAGGTCGCCATCAAGATCATCGACAAGACCCAGCTCAACTCATCCTCTCTTCAGAAGGTTCCTCCTCCCCGTTTTCACTCTCAAGCCCAGCAAGTAGCTGGCGGAAGGCAGAGGCTGGGGCAAGGGCAACGAACTTGGCAGGGCAGATGTAGAGAGAGAGGGGAGAGAGGGGGCAATTGTCCGATTTCACGAGAGGCCCTTGCCAGGACTGGTCTCAACTGGCACGCTCCTGTCTCTGGCCGGGTTGCCTGCCTCGTAAATTGCGGCCAAGAAAGTTTCTCCATTTTTCTGTCCTTAGTTGACTTTACCCTCCTGCCTGCAGTGTAGCGATTTCCTGTTGGCCACGGCCTTCAGTTGAGAGGGTGGAGAAATTTGACAGGGCCTGTGATTGTAGGCGAGAAGAAGGGGGGGGGATCTAGACGTGGGTGGTGTGAGGAGAAAAGTGCGTAGTGTGTCTGCAAAGAAGAGCCCGGGTTAGCACCAGGCCAGCCTCTTTTCACTACCGCCTGTTGGTAAACAACAAAAGCCCTGGAGGCCCCAACCTTCCATCCCTTTTCCCTTCATCCCCTCCCCCACCCCCTCCTCTCTCCAACCCCCTCCCACCCCCCTCTTCCCCCCATCTCCCTACCACCACCTCCACACCCCATCTTTTCCAGCACCACCCCTCTCCTCACTAAGCGACAAAAAGTGACAGGATTTCGGGCCCAGTAGGGGAGGGGAAGGAAAAAGGGAGGGCGGGAAACAAAGCCCTCCCATCGCTGTTCAAATATTGGTGCAACGGTTGCCTGCCTTTTCCCCAGCCTCATCCGAATGCGGCAATTAGTCATTTACCTGCCGGCTTCATGCAAAATAATGAACATGCAGGCCGATTGCCGAGAAAAGGAATATCTCGTCCGTTCACGTGCATTTCACTGCCGCAATTATTCGGCCCCGCTCCTAGGCATGCATGACAATTTGGCCAGGGCTATTAGCCGGCCTTTATGAAGGATGGTTCGGGCTTTTATCAAGGGACCGACAAAAGTCTATGCCCCCCCCACCTTTCGTCAACTGGCCAAACAAACTCAATGTCCCTGGAGCCCAACGTCTTTTTAAATCCTTCTCTTCGAAGCTAAGCTAATCCAGCCCTAAGCCTGGCAATGAAAAAAACAAGAGATAAACTTTTCCAGCAAAAAATGCACCATATCACTGCAAGATTGCGTTAATGGTACTGTCTCGCAAAGCAGGCAACCATGTGAAGGATGTGTGTTGGGAAAGAGATGTTTTTTCGCAAGCTAGCCAGTGAGAGTGTGTTTGAGGGAGACTAAGTGAGCGTGTGTGATAAGAGTTGGGGAAATGGAAGGGGAGAGTTGGGGTAGAGAGAGGTTGGGGGAAGGAAAGGCGGTGGGATAAGGCTGCCTTCTTTCCCAAGGGCTCAGCACAAACGAGAGCTCCGCAATTTTCCATCCTTTTCCTCTCCTCATTCAACGAGACGCTGGGCTGGACAGATACCAATGCAGATGAAAACAAAGAGCAAAACATACGTTTGACATCGGCATCAGACAAGGAAGCGTCATTCGCATCACTTATTTCTGCATGGTAACTGGAACGAAAGCTGACATTGCAGTTGAATCGAGAAGTGCGGATAATGAAATGCCTCAATCATCCGAACATTGTGCGGCTGTACCAGACTGTAGAGACGGAGAACACACTTTACCTCGTCATGGAATATGCTTCTGGAGGTTTCCTTCAACTAGTCTCTCTCCTCCCTTCCGCCTAGCTGAATCTTCTGGGGTTTGCAGGGGAGGTGTTTGATTATTTGGTGGCGCACGGGCGGATGAAGGAGAAGGAGGCGAGAGCCAAGTTCCGCCAGATTGTCTCCGCCGTCCAATACCTGCATCAAAAGAATATTATTCATCGAGATCTCAAGGTTCCTCCTCGCTTCCCCTCTCGCTAGTTGAGTTGGCCAAGACGGAGGACGGGCAGGCTGAGAATCTGCTGCTGGACGGGGACATGAACATCAAGATTGCGGACTTCGGCTTCAGCAACGAGTTCAGCATGGGCAACAAGCTGGACACCTTCTGCGGCTCCCCGCCCTACGCTGCCCCGGAGCTCTTCCAGGTCAGACCCTGCTACTAGCCTGAGGCTGTCAGGGGCTAGGCTGAGGATGGTGCAGGGCAAGAAGTACGACGGGCCGGAGGTTGACGTTTGGTCGCTGGGCGTCATCCTCTACACCCTCGTCTCCGGCTCCCTCCCCTTCGACGGGCAGAACCTGAAGGAGCTGAGGGAGCGCGTCCTGCGCGGCAAGTACCGCATCCCCTTCTACATGTCCACCGACTGCGAGAACCTACTCAAGAAGTTCCTCGTCCTCCGCCCCGACCGACGCTCCACTCTTGAGGCCATCATGAAGGTTCCACCGTCCTCCCCTTCTCTTCCTCCACCAACCTACAGGCCACCTACAAGCCCATCCACCTTCAGGATCGCTGGATGAACATTGGCTATGAGGATGATGAGCTGAGGCCATACCTGGAGCCTGGCAAGGACCAAATGGATCAGAGAATTCTTGGTCCATTACCTCCTTCCCTCCTCTCCTGCCTTCAGCAAAGAACCTCCCATTGCAGAGCTACTAGCGCAAATGGGCTATCCTAAATCAGAGATCAACGGCTCACTAGATAAAGAGAAATTCGACGACATCTATGCCACCTACTTCCTCCTCTGCGAACGCCGCTCCGAGGTTCATTTTCACCTCCTCCCCATCCTCCCTCTCCACTTCTTCCATCCTCAGCTCCTCTGTCCTTAGTCACTCTATCCAGTCTCCTCCCCCTTTCGGCGTAGAGACTGCGGCTGTTTCTAGCTCATCCTCCAGCATAGAGCCCGTAGACACGCTAGCATCGCTGAGGGCGCCTTCGTGAGTTACCCCGCTCATCCCGCTTACTCACCAACTTCCTACCTCCCCTCCTAGCACCCTCTCAGCCCCTCCTCCCCTCCCATGCCCTCTACTACTCCCTTACTGCCCCATTCCATAGACTACTTGTTCCCTTTGAAGCTAGACCGACGATACAATAGGCGTACTGCAGTTGGAGCAGTCCAGCGGTGAGGCAGTGAACGGGGGCGGAAACGAGGGCACAAACACTGCCAGGGCGACAGCCACCGCCGGCACCTCCACCAACACCCCCTCCACCCCTCAACAGCCGCCCCCGCCCTCGCCCGCCAAGCACCCGCCCAGATCCATCTCCGCCGTACCCATCCCCTCTCATCCCCCTCCACAACCTATCCGGGGTGCTGCAGATCCAGAGCACAGCCGCCGCCAAGCGCCGCTCGGCCGCGGAGGCCTCCGGGGTGAGCAACGGAGGCTCGGGCGGGGGAGGGCGCGGGGCCTCGGTGGAGAGCCCCGTGGTGGTGGCCTCGAGTGCGGGCGGGCCCGCCCCTCCCCCAGCGGCCCTCGGCATCAACATGCGCACCGGCATCAACCCCCGCACTGTACAGAGCGTCGTGGGCTCCGTCCCCTGTAGCCTCCTCCTGCCCCTCCTTCTCTTCCTCAACCTCATGCTCCTCTGCAGCAGCAGGCAGTGGCCCCGGGAGTGGAGGCTCCATGCGACAATCGACCGCTTTCAGCCGCAAGGTTCACTCCCTCTTCCCTCCTCAGCCTGCCCAGCTCCCCCTAACCAGCCAGCACTTTACTTCCTTACTGCAATCCAAACGCACTGCGCATCATGCCAATCACCTGCCTGATTTCGATAGTCCTGCGCCACCCCTAGGCACCGGGTGGCGGACTCTAGCCAAACACATTCCACTCTCTTGTAGTCGCCCAGCGCCAGCGCAGCTTCGGCTGAGGCAAGTTTTACGCACACCTCCCCTCGGCCCTTTCTCATCCTCCTTTCCGCCTCCTCACCCTAGGCCTCCTCACCCACCTCACCCCCCAGTCCCATTCAGTTCCAGCCAGCTCCCATACTCCCACACCTGCTGCATGAACTGCATCTACGCATTCCTCTTCCACTAGGCCTAGTCTCAGAATACGCACGCTCCTCACTCTGAAACTTCCTTTCCTCCTGCCCACACTGGCTGAGGGCTGCTGCTCTATGCTCCTGCAGTGTGTGAGAAGAGAGGACGAAGTGGGAGGAGCGGAAGGGCGTTTTGGCTGCAGGTGTCCGCGCCGGCTCGGGTGCCCAACAGCAGGGAGGTGGAGAAAGGCCTGGCCGGACGCGCCACCGTCGCCGATAGACCCTCTAGACAGCACACCTCCATCCTACCCAGGTACCTCCCCCTACACCTATCCTCCACCCCTACACCCTCCTACCAGTGCCGGGCTCAGCAGTGCTCCCCCCTCTGGACTGATGCCCCCAGTAGCAGTCCTCCCCTCTCGTATCGCATGCCCTGAGCCCAGCACTGCTCTCCACCACACCTCCTTCGTCTGCCTCATTGCCGTCAGAGAAGGAGATATAGAAGGGTGTGAGAGGGATAGTTAGTTGAGTAACTGGCCTGAGGCTTGCAGAGAGTGTGTGTGTGAGTATGCAGAAAGGATGAGTTGGTGTGCCTAGTGCGGAGCGAAAGAGGCGGAAGGAGTCCCTCGCCCAAGTCAGCGCTCGGCGTCCCCGCCATCATCCTCACCCGGTCTCCCCCAAAACCTCCCTACCAGTGAGTGTATGCGGAATGAGAAGTATGGGAGTGTTGGGAGCTGTTGGGCAGAGCGAAGGGCGGGTGCGATAGCGGGAAGGGGGATTGCAGCGAGGCAGGCGGTGGAGGGACGACGATGGGGGCCTGTCCGCCGTCGCCCACTCCGTCGGGGCACAAGAACATCAGCCAGCCCCCCTCCACCCCCGTCATCCGCGAGGAGGGCGAATCCGCCACCACTCCACCCTCCTCCAACCTACCGTGAGTCTTCCCCCACCCTCCTCCATCTCTCCCTACCGCACATCAGTTCTAGTGCATGCTCTGTGTTGTGTGCGTGCGCCAACTTCTCCTCTTCTATGCTTTCGACACGCTGTCCGCTTTTCCTCCCTCCTGCTCATGCGAAAAGAGGAGCAGCGGTGGGGCGCGGATTGCAAAGCGGACAGCGTGAGCGATTGGCCTTGGCCGAATGGCAGAGCTGGCTTCCTTCCTTTTTTGGCTTCCACTTCAGTGTGAATGCGGCGCTTCCTTCCTTCCCGCCTGTCGCAGTGAGTCGCCTCAGTTCCTCCTCCGTTCCGTCTCCTGCCCTCCTCCCACTCCCCTGCCCATTCCAGCCCCACCAGCAAAGCTTCTCTTTCCAGGAGCTCCCGCGGCGAAGGCCTGGAAAACCGTGCCTCGCCCCTGCCCTTGCACAAAAGTCGGCCTTTTCCCTCCCTCATGAGGGACTGGGCTGGAGGAACTGGGGCGCTGGTTGCAGGCAGCATGGGCGACGGAACGGCGGCCACGCCCACCGGCCCGCCCAAGCTCTCCAACGCCGCCGCCGCTGCCGCCGGGGACCAGAACTTCACCCGCAACGCCAAGGCTCGCTCCACCGTACACGGCGTCCCCGGAGCTAGACCTGTAAGCCCCCCCGCCTCCTCCTCCACCAAACCTCAGTCTCAACCTTCTTCCCAGCTGGGCACGGGTCCGAAGGCGGGCCAGCCAGGGGCGGGCGGGGACGGCGGCGACACCCCACGCACTCCCGCCAACAACCCTCCCGGCACCTTCCTCTCCAAAATCAGCTCCAAGTTCACGCGAAGGTTCTCCCGCCTCCTTCCTTGGCCTTGAATGAGTTGGCGGCCTCCAGTGTCAGTCAGTAGCGCATCCCTTTCCTCCTTGTCTCAGCGCAAACTCAGTCCGTGCCTCCAGCTGTTCCTCAGTTGCCTGAGAAGGCAGCTCTGATGGGCCGTTATTGTTGGTTAGCAGCTGGCCGAGTGTGAAGGGAGAGTTTGGCGGGGCTGGAAGGGGGCGTAAAATTGCAGAGGCTCCATGGCGCCGTCGGACATGGCCCACTCCCCCTCCGCCTACTACGCGGGCGGCAGCAGCAGCGGCGGCAGCGGAGGCAATGGACAGCAGCCGGCCACCATCGGACCCGCCGCCGCCGTCGCCTTCGCCCCCGCCTCCGCCCCGCACTCACAGCCCATGCGAAGGCTCGTCTCTTTCCACTCCTCCCGCATGCGCCTCTCTTCTCCTGCCCCTACGCGCTTGCCTGGCTCAGCAGAAGCGTTGTCGGTGAGACTGGTCTGTATGCAAAGGTGTGGCGAGCTGGAGGAAGTTAGAAAGAAAAGGGGGCTGCAGGACGAACACGGCGGGTGCGGGTGGGATGACGCCGACGGGGGCAGGCGGCGGGGGAGCTCCGGGGAGTCCGGGGGGCGCTGGCGGAGGTCAGCTGGGCGGGGCGTTGGGGATTGGCGGAGTGTCGGTGGACGGGGAGGTGAAGCCGCGCTCCCTCCGCTTCACCTGGAGCATGAAGACGACCAGCAGTCTGGCCCCAGACGACATGATGAAGGAGATTCGCAAGGTTCTTTCTTCCTCTGCTCCTCTGCCAGGAGTAAGGATGGATGAGTGGGTTTAGGTGCTGGATGGGAACAACTGCGACTATGAGCAGCGGGAGCGCTACCTGCTGCTGTGCGTGCACGGGGACCCGGCGACGGATAGCCTGGTGCAGTGGGAGATGGAGGTGTGCAAGCTCCCGCGCCTCTCCCTCAACGGCGTCCGCTTCAAGCGCATCTCCGGCACCAGCATCGGCTTCAAGAACATCGCCTCCAAGATTGCCCAGGAGCTCAACTTGTGACCCCCCTCCGCCCCTCCGCCCGCCTACTACAACTACCCTCTTCTCTCTTCGCTTTAGCCAGTTCCACTCTTTTCCCTCCCACCATCTGCAGACTAGAAGAAGAGGAAGGAGTGGTTGGAGGTGTTGGAGCCAAACGAGTCGGGAAGCGTGTGTGCAAGTGTGGCGCCTTGCAAGGCCGTGAAGAAGTGATGCGCGGCGATTGGGCTCCAGTTCTCCTTCCTTCCCCTCCCTCCTTTCCTGCCTCCCTCACACTCTTTCTCTCTCCAATACTCCACTGCAAACTGGGCCTAGGAATCACCTTCTCCTCCTCCCTTTCACCAGTCCCTCATTGTATCATAGGCGCTTGTGCTGCTTCTGGCCCCGCTGAATGGATGGAGCAGAGTTTTTCTTCTCTCCGCTCCTCCTCCCTCCTCAGCCGTGCACTGGAGGAGTCTCTTCAGTTGATTATTCTATTTTCCTGTCTCTGCCGAGAAAAGTCCGATTGTGCGCCGCAATCTTCCGCTTGCATCGCAGTCCAATCATTGGCCAGTCCATTTAGCCACCGCATTCTCCTCCTATCAGAACTAAATAATTATTCACCCATTCTATCCTGCTGCAGACGGACTGCTTGAAAACGGAAGTTCAAATCTGATGGACAGAATACAAATCCAATTTTTTTAGGTATTTTGACAAGATGAAGGAAAGAGGAGCTGGCTTTGCCTAGAGGATAGAGAAATGAGGAAGGTAGGGAGAAAAAGAGGGGCGTAACTAGGTCTAGAGAGGTAGGTAGAGAGATGTAGAAAAGCGGAGCAATCAATGAAAAGGAGGAATGGGGGGAGGTGCTAGGAGGAGACATGAGTGGGAGGTAGGAAGGAATTGAATTTGTGCAAGGTGTGAGGGCGGAGCGAGGGCCTGGAGTGGAGCGGGCATGCGATCGATGTGAAAGCCTAAGCTCGGCGCTGGGGATTATCCTCGGCTTCCATTCCAACTACCCCCCCCCCCCCTCCACACGTCAGGCGAAGATGCTGCAGCATTCCGCACCTGCGCCCATCCCCAGCGCCCTCCTTCCATCCCAACATCCTCCTTCCATCCAACCGCCATCCTCCTCTGCCCTTCCTCCCTTTGCAATCCAGTCAGATCCCCTTTCTTCTGCCGCTTCTTTGGGCGGGGTGTGGGCGGCAAGTAAGCGGCTAGCTGGCGGGTGCGAGGGGGCAATCAGGAAAATGACAGCACTCTTCTTTCCCTCCAACGCACAGGGCCTACCGTAGGCGGGAGGGAGGGGCTGGGTGGTTCGCGGCGGGAGCTGGGGGGATGGGGGCAGGAGCGGATGGGGAAGGGTGGGAGGGAAGGAGGGAGTGAGTGAGGAAGACGGGTGCCTCCCTGTGTCTGCTGGGTTCCAGGGGAGGAGTCGGGGAGGGCGGCGAGTGAGACAGAGCGGTTGGTCCGAAGCGAAAGGCGTGAGAATGGGCGGTAGGAGGCCTGGGGAGGGAGGAGTTGGCCGTTCAACGCCTCCCCCTGCCAGCACCAAGGACAGACACACCCCCGCCCGCTTTGGCCAGAAAAGATGGCACGGCGTACCTACTTTCCCCTGCAATGCGCCCCTCCCCCGTCCAGTCCTCTCCCCAATCACCCCAGTCTCTTCTTCTCGTCTCAGTTTCATCAATGCTGAACGAGCAGGCAGAGTAGAGGAGGCCGCAGTTCTGGCTTCAGTGCCCGCTTGGGGACCAATTGTTCTTACTCACGTTTACCTTTACTTTACCTTTGCTAGATCTGTCTTTACTTTTTTCAAATGCAAGCTTTTGTAAAGATATTTTCGAGAGTCAATTTTTGTCTTAGCATATGAGCGGGCGTTTTAAAAATATCTCACTTTATTGCCAGCAGGCAAATTTCAGGCAAAAGTTATGTTGAGCTAACACTGTCTGTTCGAAAATTGATCGCATTAGTTTTGTAAAGGGAGGAAAAAATGTCCGCTTTAGTTTTTCCAAGAACTGGCGACGGATGAATCTAGGAAAGAAAGAGTGCTTGAGAATTTTTGCGCGGGGGATGTAATTGAAAAAGGGGAGATAAAGTGGGTTGGAGGTGGAAAATAGGGGCAGGCTGTTGCTGCTCAGCGCCAAGAACGTCATGCTCAAAAGCAAGAAGAAGGACAAGGATAAGGATAAGGAAAAGGATTCAAAGGTTCTTACCCTCTTCCTCCTCTCACCTTATTTCTTCCTAGAAAGAGACTCTTATTTACATCATTAGTGACTGGAACCGTGAATAGCAGGCCATAGGAGGAGAAGCGAAAAGAAAGATCTGTTTTTGTTTACTGAAAGAAGTCAAAGGTCGCAGAGATAACATGCTTTTCTCGTGTACTTGTGCAGGGATATTTTTGTGGCTTGTCCAGTGTTGGGGATAATCTGAAGTCGGGTTAAGGGCGGGGAGAAGCATCATGGATCATCATCGAACCAGGGCGAAATGACTGCCGATCATCCACCACCCACCAAGGTTCCCTTCCTCTGCCTTTCCAAACCTTTTCCTGAAAAGGCTCAATTTACAAACCTTTTCCTGAAAATCAAACATACAACAGTAACGAAAATGTGTCTTTGTCCTAAAATCATATTGGTGAAATACATTCTTAAAAACTAGAAAATTGCGAAAATAATGTTATTTCTAATAACTCGACAGGATTAGATTATAAGCATTATGTCTAGCATTACAACTTGGTTCTCATAAGAATTGTTTAAAAGGCGATCGATCGCATTAATTAGAATAATAGAGCAATGTAAAACAAATGAAACATATTTTAAAATGTTTTTTTATACCTCATATACTTTTTAGGCTTCAACAAAAATTGCTGTCCATTTAATTTAAATAGTAAAATAGGGAACATTTTAGGTCACACTCAAATCCCTCATAAATACATTCTTAAAGTATCAATACACTGCTATTAAAGCTTTCTAAGAATCCGAAATAAGGTCATATTATAACAGATTACAAGAGCAATAGGAAAATTAGAACTTGGAAGGAACTGGTTGAAGTTATTGCCGTCGCGATCGGATACAGTAGGGCCGGCAGTTCGTCGAGATGGTCGACGCCAGAGCTCTGCCATTTTCCATCCCGGCCTCTCACGCGAGCTTACCAAACTTCCTCTCCTCAAGGGTTCCCATCTCATCATCATTCAAATCATTTCCCCATTCCAAAGGCAATTCTGCTCCTAGTTTTGCCTTGTAGCCATGAAAAGTAAAATTATTAAATCTATCAAATGAAGTTTTCACATTAAAAGAATATTTCAAAATTTCTGTTCACCCAAGACAGGACAAGAAAAGAATGGAATGAAGTGTATTATGTAGATGCGACGGGGAACGATCGGGACGACCTGTTCGTGGGCAAGATTCGTCAGTGCTGCACGGTGTTCGACTTCGCTGCGGACCCTCTCTCCGACCTCAAGTTCAAGGTAGGATGAGGAGTGAAGCTTTGAGAGGCTGGGGAGTAAGTGAAGGAGGGTGCAGGAGATCAAGCGGGCGGCGCTGAACGAGATGATCGAGTACGTCTCCACCTCACGCGGCGTCATCAGCGATCCCATCTACCCGGAGGCCGTCAACATGGTTCCCTCCTCCTCCTCCTCTTTCCCTCCTCCTCTCCCTTCCCCGAGCTGAGAGCGTAGAGTTACAGTTCGCACTGAACCTCTTCCGTGCCCTTCCGCCGGCCTCCAACCCCAGCGGTGCGGAGTTCGACCCAGAGGAGGACGAGCCTACGCTAGAGGCCGCCTGGCCTCATCTCCAGGCATCTTCTTCACTTCTTCACCCCCCTTCACTCTCTACCCCTTCCTTCTCCTTTACAGCTTGTCTACGAGTTCTTCCTACGCTTCCTGGAGTCCCCCGACTTCCAGCCCAACATTGCCAAAAAATACATTGACCACAAATTCGTCCAAAGGGTTCCCAACTCTCTCAACATTCTAATGTTCCAATTCCCAATATTTCTTACCCTTTAAAGCTCTTGGATCTCTTTGACTCGGAAGATCCTCGGGAACGGGACTTCCTCAAAACCACCCTTCATAGGTGCTTTGTTACCGCCTAGTATTTGATGGCATCGGTGAGTTTGAGGATATACGGAAAATTCCTGGGCCTTCGAGCTTACATTCGGAAGCAGATCAACAACATATTCTACCGCTTCATCTACGAAACTGAGCACCACAATGGCATTGCCGAGCTTCTGGAAATTCTTGGAAGGTGGCTTCCTTTGCCCGGAAATTGGGGCAAATAGGAATAAAGAATGATTGCAGCATAATCAATGGCTTTGCGCTGCCGCTGAAGGAGGAGCACAAGGCCTTCCTCATACGCGTCCTCCTGCCCTTGCACAAGGTGGAGATGCAGTGCAGAGCTAGAGACTGTGTTAGAGTAGTAAGGTGAGGTTTAGGTGCGTTCGCTGTCGGTCTACCACCCGCAGCTGGCCTACTGCGTGGTGCAGTTCCTGGAGAAGGATCCCACCCTCACCGAGTCCGTCATCCTGCACGGCCTCCTCAAGTACTGGCCCAAAGTCCACTCCCCTAAAGAGGCCAGCTTCCCCCCAGTCCTTTGAGGTGGTGTAGCTGAGCTGAGCTGGACTGGGTTTGAGGTGATGTTCTTGAATGAGCTGGAGGAGATCCTGGACGTGATAGAGCCCGCCGAGTTCACCAAAGTCGCCGTTCCTCTCTTCAAACAGCTCGCTCGATGTGTCTCCTCCCCGCACTTCCAGGTTACTAGCCCATCAGGGGGAAAGGTAATGGGTGGAAGGAAGGAAGAAGAATGGCCTCTAGGTGGCAGAGAGGGCGCTGTACTACTGGAACAACGAGTACATCATGTCCTTGATCAGCGACAACGCCACTATCATCCTCCCCATCATGTTCCCGGCCCTCTACAAGAACTCCAAGAGCCACTGGAACAAGACCATCCACGGCCTCATCTACAACGCTCTCAAGCTATTCATGGAAATGAACCAGAAACTCTTCGAGGTTCATTCTTCCAACTGTTGATTGGAGGGAGTTTTCTGTTCTGTTGCAGGAGTGCACACAGAACTACAACAAGCAGAAGGAGCTGGAGCGGGAGCAGCAGCGGGCGAAGGAGGAGAAGTGGCGCAAGATGAACGAGATTGCCCGTGCCCACCCCAACTACGAGGAGTGGCTGCGGGCCCACGGCGAGGACTCCCTCCGCTCCCCCTACGACATCGCCGTCCCCAACTTCCTCGGCATGGTCGTGGAGGAGCCGCTCAGCCCCGACCATCCGGAGCTCCTCACCCACGAGGAGCTGGAAAAGGGGGCCCAGCAGGTCTCTCCCTCCCTACACTCTCCACTCTCACTCCTTGATGAGGGAAAGAGGGTGACAGGCCAAAGAAGCGGCCTCGGGCGCCACGGCCATCGGACGGCGCGGCGAGCGGCCGATGGTGCGACAGAAGTCGGACCTCCCGCACGACCCCTCCGTGGACCAGGCCATCCAGGGACACCAGCGACACGACCCCTTCCTACGCTCCATACCCCCGGAGACCAACAACCCTTCCTCACCTCCATCCGTTCCTCCCCTTTTCATCCCTTTCTGGCCCTTTCATGCCTCCAGCAGCATTCGCTTTGGGCTGAGAAGCAGAAGAAAGAGGCGGCAATGTTGCAGACGAAGTGAGCAGCGGGTGTGCAAAAGGGGCGGGTGCGGTTTGGCGGATGTTTCCCTTCTTCCTTCTCCAGTCTCTCCACTACCTGATTGCTCAGAAAGCTGGACGGCGGCTCTCCTTTCTACCTTTCCTTCTCCTCTTTACTGTTGCCGCCCCTCCTGTCTCCGCCTCCTTCCCGTGCTCTCAAAGACTAACTGGCCTGGGGGGAGCGGCCTGGCCTGGGGGAGTGATTCGCTGATTCCCCTCTGCACCACTGTCTCGCCATTATCCGCTTCCAAAAAAGCTCAATCTCCTCTCACCGCCGCATTTCTCCTCCTCCCCCAGCCTCCTTTTTGCCCCCTCTCCACTCCTTCCTTTTGTTGGCCCTAAGGGCCATCCGACGTCTACTGGCCTGTTGCCATAGCTCATTGGAATCCGCGATTTCCCGCTTTGCTCACGCTTGCATCGATTGTCACCACGTTTCACCCTCTTCGCACCTAACACAGCAGAACATCAATATCCTGGCAAAAAAATGTCCAAGCCAAGTCCCAAAACGGAATGGGAGAGAAAATGCGAAAGGGAGAAGGTCAGGGTCTCGATTGGGTTCTGCCCCCAGATTTTCCACACATTTGATCATCAAAAACACCCTATTTCTGTTTATCACTTTCTGCTCAGAACTCAAATTAACGCGTTTCTTAGAAATGTAGCTTGATATATGACCGCTGAGGAAAAGAAAAGCGACAGAGGGGCACTGAGTAAGACTGGAAGACAGCGGTAAGAAGGCGAGAAAGGGTTTGACGGACGGAGGTTCAGATGGATTGGAAAAGACTCTCCCTTGACGCGGCCCAGAAAAGTGGCCAGCTCACTCTTCCTACTCTTCTTGCTCTTCAAGAGACCAGCTCCATTCGCTTCGCTTCAATCGATTAACATGCCTTGGCAGATACTTCCTTCATCTCATTTATTTATTCATACAACGTTCGCGTAAGCGATAACATTCTGCCGTATTTTAGATCAATATGCCGTTTTTTCTTTCGGCCTTATTTGCATTCATAACGATTGTGATTCGCGTCTTCAGTAGTAAAATTTGTTTTTTCAATAATTTGCTGATTTAGGACAGTAGCGTGAAGCTGTAAGCATCAATTTGGATTCAGTTGGCGGAATGACTAGAGAAGACGAAAAACGAATGACCTGCTGTGGGTAAGGTTTTAGTTTTGAGAAGCAAGCGCCGAAAAAGGAATTGCCGTGAATTCTAGGCAAAGCATGGAGCTGAGAAACGCGGCGTTCATAATAGCGTTGCTGGAACTGCTAGGCCTGTACTTCTTCTCCATGTCTCTGCCGGAAATGCTCATCACTGACGGATACCTTTTCTACACCAACATTGTTTGCCCTGCCGCATTCTCTCTCCTAAGACTGGCTATCCACGGCACTGGTATTTCTCTGAGCGTTCTGTCCTTGTCCTCAGCACCTCTGATGGGCAAGATTATGGGGCCTGAGGTAGTTGCAGCTGGTGGGCAAAGGGCGTTTGGTGTTTGCGGTGAGTTTTTCCTGGGCAGTGCTGAGCGCGACGGTGGTGGTGCTTCTGCTGCTGGGTCTGCAGCGGCGCAAGGGAGACCTGCTCCTCCCCCACCTCGTCTGGCAGGCACATCACTTTCTCATCCACCCCGCCTCCTTCTTGAAAGCCCCGCCTCCTAGGTTTGTCTGATGCTGGAGTGTCTCTTGCTGGGCGGTTGGATAGTGTATTTGTGGCAAAAGGCGCTCATCCTCCCACCAGCTGCCGTCGTCCATCTTCTCTTCCTTGCTACCATCGTTTCCGCCTCTTCTGCTCCTATCCAACCAACTAGCACCATATTCCAGGCCTTACTGCAAATGTCCTGGTTCCGCATCTTGCTCCGATGTCGCAGAATTCTGGCAACAACAGGTTTGTTCGAACGAACTGTATTATGTTTAAAATCTTTGCAAGATAATATATATGAGTCTGGTTATGTTTGAAGAAAATCCGGAAGTAAGCAGGCAGTCGTTCTTGAAAGAAGACCATTCAACAGCCAGCAAGAACTCAACACCCTACGATATTGTTCAAGCCTGAATCGTTTGCTTTTCCATGGCATATTAGTTTTTGTTTTCTCGCAGCCACAAAATAAATATTTCTGGCAACATCGGCAAGCTTTTTCCATAGATTAAAGTGGCCTGAGGAAATAAGCAAAAAAGTAAAATTACTGCTGATGAAATCTACTTCTATAATAACATTTTATTCTGGCGCATAGTTCAATGCCTTTTTCGGTGTGCCTTTGCAAATGTGTAAGAAGAATCACATTTGCTTGGGCCGCTTGGCACCGGAGTGATCAGTGGAGACGGAATCCGGGAGCGGACGCTTCGTCCCTCCGCCGCCCTCCCAACTGCCCTCATCTGCAACCATCTACCTCCCCTCTACTGGCCTGAACGTGAACAGAAGAAGGACCTTGGAGCAAGGCGGCTAGCTGAGAGGAGGCGGGCGGGAGCTGCTGCTGGTCGGAGGCTTGAGCCTCCTCTCCGCCTTCAGCCACTTCCGCCGGAAACTCAGCCGCCATCAGTGCCAACAGCCGATCCACCCTGCAGCTCTTCTTTCACTCCGCCCTGTCTGGCTCGGGGGCAGGGCAGGGCGATCAGTCATCTGCGGAACAGCTGGCCTGCCCTCTTCTTTGCACTGATGACTTACCGGGTTCGCTGGTAAAGGGTAGTCCGCGTTGCTTTCTCCTCCGTCGCCTCGCTCTTCTCGCATTTGGACGCTTCTGGATGGGTCATCATTTGCGGCTCAATGGGAAGTGAGAGGAAGGCTGCCTTTAAGAGGGGCTGCAGCGGAGGAGGCATCGTCGAATTGCCAAGAGTAGCCCTTGGAGGGATGGTAGCGAGAGTACTTCGTCACTGCAATTCCAGCCCATCCTTTTCCTGTTCAGTGATTGGCATAGGACCCTCTACAGGAGCCTATCTAATTACAAGGCACGGGAAAGTCCCCGTCCCCCCATTCCTTTCCGCCAGCCTACACACACACGCCCACTTTCTACTTTCTCCCTATCATTTTCTGCAAACAGGCCACAATCCTTCCCTTATTTCCATCATGTAAGAAGAGCCAGATTTAAATTAATTAAATTAATGATTCTTTCTCGATGTTTCCATTAGCCCCAGTTTAAGTCCCCGTCCCCCCAAAGTTTGCGGCTCTAGAATATGACTTGTAGCTTCAGCGAATCTGGGCAAAAGTATCCAGATGGGTAACGGAGTGAACAAGCCAGTCCGCCATCTGGGACAGGGTCCATTCATTCCAACATTCTCAATCTGATCTAAGAAAAGTCTAACACTGCAGCGAAACCGATGGGTCACCGTGAACGAGGTCACTACCATACAGCGGACGGCAAGAAAGTCGTTTTCGGCAAGTTCCTCATCAGCAAAGAACGTATAGATGCTCACAGACATCGGTTTTCACATTTTTTTCAATTTCGAAGTTTTTTTTGAAATTTGATGTTGTAAAAGGCCTCATTCTCACGACTCAACTTTTTACAGAAGGTACGCTACCTACTTTTGGTCTCAATTCTTAATTCATTAATTGAACTTTCTCTTTCTTTTTCAATAAGATAGAGTGACATGCAAGCTACACATTGCAGAAACCATCCTTCACCAAGTTCTCAAGAACGCAATCTGATATGAATTCTCATCAATCAGCCAAGTTTATGCCTGAATTTCAAGTTTCCTATTTTATTCTGCTAATCCGGTCCGCTGCCACATTGCTTCCTTATATTGATTGGTTTTCCCATCAATGAAGGGCTTGCTTAGAAAGACGCAGAGCATGAAAACTGGGCTGACCAAGATGGAAGGATTCGCGGATGTTGTGGAGGGCAGAGAGGAGGCGTGCATTGAGGACGGAGGCCAGATCCGGGGCTTGGTAGACCCTCCCATCCACCACGTAATAGTGGCACCACGGGGTCACTGCATGATACGGCAAAGATTGTCCACCCAGCCTACACTACTACTTCTGTCACTACAGCCCACCCTACAGAGGGACAGGGAAGAAAGTGAAGCTGACCATGCTCTCGCTGTCGGTACTGCTTGCGGATGACAAAGAGTGGCTTCTGCCAGAGCACATCCACGTACTGCATCCCATCCGCCGTCCTCAAACCACCCTCTCCCTTCACTCCCTGGAGGATGGAGGGGCTTGGAGGCAGAATAGAACTGTAGGCGCTCCAGACTCATGGGGATGCGCTGCATGCGGAGCTGTTCATTCACGCTGTTCTTGTCGTAGAAGGGGTTGGCGGGGTTGCAGAAGTAGTCAAGGATGTTGCCTTCGTCCAGGTGCACTGACGGAAAGGCCCTCAATAAACTCACAATCTTCCTCTCCACGCTCTAAAGGCTGAGCTAAGGAACCAACGGATTGGACCACTCTCTGTGAAGTGGGTTCTGGTCTGCTCGTTCTGACTCCAGCGCAGCATAGTCTCAATTCATTCGCCTTTATCAATCAGCAATTGGCCAGAACACTCTTCCACTCACTCATGGGATTTTGGGCGTGCATGGTGCTTCTAGGAAATGCGAGCTTTTGGGCCTTGAGGAAAAGGCGTTTGGTTCGGATTGCGCAGTTGGCCTACAGAAGAGGAGTGAGTTGATGCTCAGAGGATGCGTTGTAATGGCTGTACCGTAGGCCGGGACTCGACAGCAGAGCAGCCTCTTTCATCAGTAGTCGGTCAAAGAAGGAGCCTGGAAGGGAGGTTGATTATTTGGTGTCTGAGCTAGTGGCCCTGCCTAGAGCGGGCGACGCGTGGCAAGATGCAGATCTTCGTCAAGACTCTGACCGGCAAGACGATCACCCTTGAGGTTGGCCGCCACTTCGACAAGGTCTAAGAGTAGGAGGATAAAACGAAGAGGGGCGTTGAGGTGGAGCCTTCGGATACGATCGAGAATGTGAAGGCGAAGATTCAGGACAAGGAGGGGATCCCGCCCGACCAGCAGCGCCTCATTTTCGCTGGTCAGTTGGCTTCCCCTCTCCTGTAGGGTGAAGTGCAGCGATGACGCTAGCCAGAAGATGTAGGCCTCAGGTCTCACTCCTCACTTTGCACCCTTCCCTTCTAGGAGGGTCTCTGTGGGAGTAGAGGCTTGAGGGTGAGGCGATTGCAGGGAAGCAGCTGGAGGACGGACGCACCCTCTCCGACTACAACATCCAGAAGGAATCTACGCTTCACCTCGTGCTTCGGTTGCTCTCTCTATCTGTCTGCGTTGGGGTGAAGGTGAGTGATGAAAGGAGGATTGAAGGCTGCGCGGTGGAGGTAAGAAGCGCAAGAAGAAGGTGTACACGACGCCGAAGAAGATCAAGAGGAAGCCGAAGAAGGTGAAGCTCCGTGTCCTCAAGTACTACAAGGTGGACGAGAACGGGAAGATCACTCGCCTGCGCAAGGAGTGCGACTCCGAGAGCTGCGGCGGGGGCGTCTTCATGGCCTCACACCATGATCGGTTCTCTTTTATCCCTTCCCTTCTACTCCTCCTCTTCTACTCCTCACCTGTCCCCACCTCTCATCTCTCACCTCCTCCTCAGTCATGAATAGAAGCAGTTAGGCTTGTCAGGTACTACTGTGGGAAGTGCTACAAGACGCTGGTGTTCTCCGAGAAGGACAAGGCGGGCAAGAGCAAATGAGCGCATCACTTTTCTTTCCCCTCACTCTCCACTGTTCCTTGTTGATCGCCTGGCAATGCAGAACTCTTTGGTTTCTCTCAGCAGCACCTGCTACAGCAGGACAGGCCAGAAAGGCAGTGTAGAGCAGGGCCCAAAGGCCAACAAATAGCAGAGCATCAAGCACAGCTCGCATCATCGCATCATCGGGAGGAAGAGTAGAGAAAGGAGGGCAGTAAGAATAGGTGGAAGAGTAGGGGCTGGCTGGGTGGCCGGTGATCGAAGGGGCTGGTGTTGAGCAGGAGCAGGAGCCCCGTCCAGTTGCTGCACAAGCTTGCAGGTGGCAGCAAGCTGGGCTGCCGAGCGCTTGTTGCCGGGGAAGGGCAGGGCAAGGCTGCTCTCCGCCAACTCCCGATAGACTGCCCGTCGGAACTCGTACGGCCCCCTGCGGGCCACCCCACAGTCTCTTTGGCAATCCATCATGGAGAGAGATGGCTTGCCGGTGGAAAACGTAGGAGGAAGGGATGCGGAGCTCAGGGTATGCGGCTAGCAGGGGCGAGAAGTCGAGGAGGATGTCGTAGAGGAGAGTGACGACGGAGGCTCGCGCCTGGTCCACAATGAAGGTCTCTGAGCCTAGGCCGCCTGCAGAAAGGTTGGTCTGGCTGTAGTTGTAGGAGAAGGCGGGGGGAGGACTTCGGATGGGCTCCTGCTTGGTGACGTAGGGGCGTTTGCAGAGCTGGGGCTGGTCCTCCACGCTGTGGCAGTCGTAGGGGTCCCAGGTCACACTGGACTCCACCCAGGCGGAGAGCGGGCCCCAGTCTGCCGCCTTCCAGGACACCATCACCCCCAGGCTGTTCCAATTGTCCTGACAGAGAGAGAGAGAGGCGTGTGGATGAGAAAGAGAGTAGGATAAGGGATGTGGCGGGAGGAGAGTAAAGAGAAAAGTAAAGAGAGTAGGATAAGTGCGGCAAAACCTTGACAGGGACTTTGCCGGTGGTGAGGTTGAGGAGGAGGTCGGGGCCGTGATGGCAGTGGCAGTGGCAGTAGCGGACCACGGCGCACTCCTCGCAGCCCTCCGAGGCTCGCTCATGCGGGGGCGCTGAACTGCCGCACACCAGATACCACCGGCCTACCTCAAACTCCAACTACCTCCCCACTTCTCATCCACGCCCTTTTCTTTGCCACCTTGAAGCCCTGCTTCTGCAGCAAGGGAACGATGTTGGAGAAGGGCGGCAGCAGGTCCTTGCCGGGCAGGTCCCTGGTGTAGCTGTAGAAGAGCGGCTTCTGGAGGGCCGATGCTTCACTGTCGCCCCTGTGCATGACTGGGGCATTATCTTCGCTTGAGCAAAGCGGCAGGAGGCACCGAGGCAGCTGAATGGCGCGCACGTGGTGCAAGTCGCCCTTAAACTGGACGTAGTTGAAGCCGACCTCCTGGACGGAGAGCCTGGGACAGGACTGCTCCTCTGCCAACGCCCAGGCCAGCGTCAGCACCAGCACCAGCATCACCACTCCAGCATCTCAACCACAAGCATATTTCGGGACCCCATCAAGGAGGGAGGGGGAAAGTGAGCTGTGATGCATCCGCTGTCAGTTGCTAAAGGAGGAGGAGGGAGTGTTTTGTGAAACGGGGACAGAGGCCTCCTGCGGCGGTGGTGGAGGAAAAACTTTCCTCGCCTGCACGCTTTCAGACGGCAGGAGAGAATGGACTGGAGGAGCTTTGGTCAATTGAGAGTTGCAGAATAGAGGCAGAGTGACGTAGAGTAGTGCTGGGAGTCTGCAGGAACAGCTGGCCTGCCAGGAATGTGCTCGCCTGGATCGCCTTCTCAATGAAACTCTGCCCTCCGCCCTGCCCAGCCCTTTTTCAGCCCACCTCCACCTTCTCCTTCCCGCTCTGCTGTTCCACTCAATGCTCTCAGGCTCACTACATTTGCCCAACTCACATCAATCAACGCCCCCCGCTCCAACGAGGCACTGGCAAAAGGTGTTGGAAGAGGGGGCAATAAAGGGAAGGTAAGTTTTAGCGCGATGCGAGAGGCAGCAAGGGGGGCACGCGTACGCTGAGCCCAGTTCACAAAGATTCCCTTTATCACCCGCTGGCAAGTGAGCTTTTGGACCTGGCGCCTAGGCCGACTGAATGCCGTCTCTAGAACAGCTGGCCCCCTCCCCTCCCCTTCCCCTTCCCTCCCACCCACAGCCTCCACCAGCTTCAACCTCCAGCTCTTGTCACATTTCCCACCACTCTTTTCCCCCTGTCTTCATTTCCCGCTGCCCGTGTCTTGCATTCTTCGTATCTCCTGCTTGTGGGCGATTAGAGATGAATAAATTACCGTATCAAGCAACCATGCAGGAAGTATATTTCAATATAACTGCAATTAGTTTGTAAAATTATCTCGGGTAAGCTGTGTCCCAGAATTTGACACTGCTGAGCGTTGTGAGACCCTTTTGAGGATATCCTGTTTATCCTCTAGTTCTTTGTAGGCTTTAAACCGTAATACAAACATTAATAAGACTAATACAATCCAAGATCCAAGGTAGAACGCTTGCATTGAATGTTTTGAGAATGAAAACGACGATAATAATAAGTTAAAAATAAGATGTGACAAAAATGAAAAGTTTATGATACGATGAATGATGAATAATAATTACAATTAAATAATTATGACAGGTTGTTAAAATATTTTTGAAATGTTTTTAAAATTCTTTTAAAAGGTCAGAAATTAGTCTTTCAAAGGTCAAATCATTTTAAAGGTCACTCTTAAAGCACACTCTTACCTCACCGATTGTTACAGCGTTATACTCATAAGCTGAATGTTGACCTACTTTTCCATCGAAAGCAATGGCTTGGAGTGGCATCATTGAGTTATCGAGTCACAGGCTCGAAGGAGAGGAAGAATCTAGGTATTGTGATGCAAAAATTGGAGTGTAGGGGTGTGTTTGGCGACGAGGTGAGTTTCGCAGAAGCTGTCACAGTCCAAGCGCCGCCTGGAACCGGCATAGAGGAGCAGAGTCAGGCCAGTGGAGAAGAAAAGGAAGGAAAGCCAGCCAACACCAACCACTACCAGCCAGCCAGTCAGAAAAGTGGCAGTAGGAGACTTGGTTCTTGTGGGCAGAGAGAGCAGCGTAGCGAAGGAGGCTTGGATATCTTCCCCTAGGCGTTCACGTAGCGCCTCGCCACTCGCCAGATCGAAGTAAAGCATGTGCGCCAGACAGCTCGCCCCATGGCAACGTTCGACGGCAGCCCCCCCCCCCCCCAACCCGTTTTACCCCCCCCCCCCCCCTAATGAAGTATCCGTATCCCCCCACGTAAGTATCCCCCCCCCCCAAATCAGTAATCTATGTACGCATGGTCATGCTTTCAAGGCGACTTTTGGTGTTTTTGCACTTGGGGAGGGGGACCAAACTCATATACTGTTCGTGTTTGTATCTTGCGCTTAGTCACACCAGCTGCATAGTTGATAACCTCAAGAATACAAAGCAGAAATTTTGGGGGGGGGGGGGGCGAAGGTGGGGGGGGCGAGAATCTGTTGGGGGGGGGGCAAAAATTTTGGTTGGTCAAAAACTGGATTGTTTTGCCTGTAAAAGCCTTGGGGGGATTATTGTCATCAGCCGCCCTTCCAGCCATCCGCAGTACCGGGCAACAGGGAGGGGAGGCCAAAAGGGGATGCGCTTGGTGCGGGTTCAGATAGAGCAATGAGATGAAAAAACTCTAAGAGCAAACACCAAACGCCCTTTGCCCACCAGCTGCAAGTACTTCAAGCACCATAATCTTGCCCATCAGAGGTGCTGAGGACAAGGACAGAACGTTCAGAGAAATACCAGTGCCGTGGATAGCCAATCTTGAGCAGAGAGATGCGGCAGGGCAAACAATGTTGGGTGTAGAAAAGGTATCCGTCAGTGATGAGCATTTCCGGCAGAGACATGGAAAGAGAGTACAGGCCTAGCAGTTCCAGCAACGCTATTAATTTAACGCCGCGTTTCTCAGCTCCATGCTTTGCCTAGAATTCACGGCAATTCCTTTTTCGGCGCTTGCTTTTCAAGCTAAAACCTTACCCACAGCAGGTCATTCGTTTTTCGTCTTCTCTAGTCATTCCGCCAACTGAATCCAAATTGATGCTTACAGCTTCACGCTACTGTCCTAAATCAGCAAATTATTGAAAAAACAAATTTTACTACTGAAGACGCGAATCACAATCGTTATGAATGCAAATAAGGCCGAAAGAAAAAACGGCATATTGATCTTAAATACGGCAGAATGTTATCGCTTACGCGAACGTTGTATGAATAAATAAATGAGATGAAGGAAGTATCTGGCAAGGCATGTTAATCGATTGAAGCGAAGCGAATGGAGCTGAGTTCTAGAAAAGCAAGAAGAGTAGGAAGAGTGAGCTGGCCACTTTTCTGGGCGTAGGTGAGAGTCTTTTCCAATCCATCTGAACCTCCGTCCGTCAAACCCTTTCTCGCCTTCTTACCGCTGTCTTCCAGTCTTACTCAGTGCCCCTCTGTCGCTTTTCTTTTCCTCAGCGGTCATATATCAAGCTACATTTCTAAGAAACGCGTTAATTTGAGTTCTGAGCAGAAAGTGATAAACAGAAATAGGGTGTTTTTGATGATCAAATGTGTGGAAAATCTCGGGGCAGAACACCAATCGAGACACCTGACCTTCTCTCCCTTCGCATTTTCCTCTCCCATTCCGTTTCGGAGACACGACCGTAACCAAGAA
>JASANA010010010.1:0-21708 GCA_030248095.1 Ptycholaimellus sp. GST1_10
AAAAAATGGCCTAGAGATATCACCCAGGCGGACTTTCATGCAAAAAATCAGCCAATTTCGATTTGAAAAACCAGTGCTTTACCAATTTTCGTACTTTGAAACATCAAAAATTTGGGTTTTGGGCGGGAAAACGCAAAATTTCGTCAAGCGCAAAAAATGGCCTGGAGATACCACCCAGTCGAACCTTCATGCAAAAAATCAGCCAATTTCGTTGGAAAACCGCGGAGCCCCGCCCCGGTAAAAAAGACAAATATATATATATGCGGACAGACGGATGGCAAAAATGGGGTAACTGGTTCAGCTGGCCTTGGCCGCCCGCCGCTTCGGGCAGGGCGCGGAGACTCCTCCGGCCTCCGGGCACGGGTGCTACGGCCCCTACGCTTCGCCTCACATGCCTTCGTGCCAGGCTTCATGCCCCGTGGCCCCTCGCACCCATGCCCTCCGGCCTCCGGAGCTCTGACTGCCCTGCCCTCCGCGGCAGGCGGCCTGCGGCCGCGCAAAAACAACAGTATTATGTTCTGGTGTATTATATAAAAATAAATAGGACAATATGTATGACATTCATAATGATGTTAAGAAAAAGACATTTTCAACATTTATTCACTAAATAGTGGTTCAGGTTCATCAGCAAAAGTTTCGTTTGGTAATTCCAGGGTGTGTGGGTGATTAAAAATATAAGGGGCTTCCTTCTTATTTCCAGCAAACGAATTGTCAAGAATCCAACCTCCACGCTCGCTAATAGTTCTTAAGACATGATTTCTTCGCTCAGGATTAGGTTCCAGCCTTGATTTGTTCATTTCCCATGGTTCTTGCTGATCACATGGTATGTACCTTACTCTGCCTTTTGGAGCAAACTTTATACGTTTAGTTTGCTGAGTGTTTTCTGTATTTGAAACAAATGTTGGACTCTTGGGACAATCTAACTCTTGAGGGATGATTTTGTCTTCTTCATATTTCTTCTCAGATAAAGCATATGATAATACAGGTTTTTGAGCGCTTGAATTTATAATAGTTGTAGGAGTTGTTGCATTATGTTTCATTTTCGAAGAGCTGCTGGTTGACAATGTAAGTTTTTTGGAATAGCACGGCTTATATCTGCGACTGCAGTACTCCATAAGTAATAGCAATGGAAACAGAATAGCAAAAAAATGGAACATAGGGTGAATCTCTTGAATATATATTAAGCACATTGAAAGGCTACTTTTTTGGTTTCTGATGGACAAAATGTTTTTAATATTAGTATGTATGCTGAGCAACCCCATACTTTAATGATGTTGGGGCGTGGGAGTGCGGGGAGGCAGGAGACGGTAGTCCTCGCTGTGAGAGCCGTTCCCTCCTCCCCCACTTCATACGCTCCACGCTCATTGGTCCCCGACCTTTCCCGCCAACTCCCCAGACACAGCTTTCCCGCTGGGCTCCACAAACTCACTTCTCTCTCTGCCCCACACTTTTGGGAAGCCTTCTAAGAAAAGCTTGGTGGTGGAGGTCTTGTGCTTGCGCGACACCTTGATCTTCTTTGGCTCCGCCAAGCCCTCCAGCCTCTGCAAGAAGCGCGTCTCCTTCATCAACATCTTGCACACCCTTGCCAACGCTGTCGGGGCATAGGATTGCATCATCCTCATCCCCTCTCCTCCCAACCTACCACTTCCACCCCGACAGCGTTGAATGGAGCCTGTATAGCCAGGGGAAAGGACTTCGGAAAGGATGCCAGCTGCAGCAACTTTGCTTTGCTTCGCAAGCTCAGATCAGGTGCCCCAAACTCTCCTTCCTCCTCTTCTACATCCCCTTCGCTCGCCATGGACTTCACCGATGAGGACGTCGCCATCTCCAAGCACACCCACTCCTGCGTCGTGCTGGACAACAGCCCTTGCAACTTCCTCATCTGCCCGGTCCTATCCCATCACTCCACCCGCCTCCGCTGCCAGCAGTGCGACAAGATCCTCTGCATCAGTGGAGCAGGCGCCTACTTCGTGCCCGGTGGGTCTGCTTCCACTACCCTCTACAAAACCGCCCTCCACGCCTTCCGCTCCTTTCACATTGACCCCTCCAACATCCTCCCCCGCTACACCTGCCCACGCTGCGAGATCGCCAATGACTGCGAGCCTCGCCCCTTCGTCCGACATCTCTTCAACCTCAAGCTCTACCCCAACTCCAGCCGCACCTACTCCTTCATCCGCAAGGTCATGCCACAGCTCACCGTCATCACCGACAACCGCAGCCCAGTGCACGGAGCCCCGGGCGAGGTGGACCTGGAGCAAGGAGAGCAGGAGGATGAACAAAAAGATGAGGAGGAGCTGGGGACGCTGGGGACGCTGGGGACGCTGGACGACATGGGCTTGGGACTAGCGGACCAACACTTTCCAGAAGGACGCCGCATCCTGGAGCACCAACAACAGTCTGACATCTCCAAGAAACAGTTTTGGCAGCAGCGCTACGCGGATGCCCATCTCGCCTACGATGCCGTCAATGCCCGGGAGGCCACAACGGAGGACAAGCGGAAGCAGGCCAAGGTTGACCTACACCATGCAGCCATTGAGATGGAGAAGGCGGAAGAGCGTCTCGAGGAGGAGACCTGCCGTGAAGAAGCCGCCGCCAAGGCCCCGACCAAGGCGGAGGAGGAGGGGCGCAAGCATGTACGGGAGGAGGTGGAGGCGACTAACCACCAGGAATGCCTCGCGGACATCGCCAACCTCAACCACTCCATCGAGGACATCGTGGACCCCGACACCCTCATCGTCTCCTCCAACCCCGCCCAGCGCACTGGCTGCTTCGCTCCCGACACCGACACCACTCTGCCGCCAACCGCCACAGAACCTCAAGAGCCTCAGGAGCTTCAGTTTAGTCAGCTTCAGTTTAGCTGAAGGAGTGACAGGAAGTACAGGACAAGGTCATCACTGACCTCCGTCTCCACCATTCCGAGCCTTCGCATTGCCGCCAAAGCCCAACTCCAAGAGCTACAAGCTGGAGAACAAGACCTTCGGCAACAAGCAGAGCTCCAACGAGAAGACTGGATCAAGGCTCAGGCAGAGCTGGAGCACCTCCGCACCCAGAACCTTGTCGCCCAGCAGGCCCAGGAATGGGAACGCAAGGAGGCCCAGCAGGCCCTGTCTTCAGCATCTGGAGCAAGAGTCGGCGCGGAAGGAAGCAGCATACCGGGACAACAAGGTCCAGGTTGCCGCCATCCTTGACAACCTCTGCCTCGACAACATCCGCCTCCAATGCCAGCTAGCCGCCGCCAAGGACCAGACTCTGCCCACGGCCACTTCTACTCCCGACCTCGAGCAGCCCGCCCCAGTCCGGACTCACGGCCTTGCCGACCGGATCCCGGGAGCGATGACACAGCCTCCCCTCTTATCCAGTTCCCACTTGCGTCCTTTGCCCTCCGAGAGCCTCTTCAGCCATCTCCAGTGACCCCCCGCCCGCCACTTTGATGGCAAGAACCTCTCCGAGTTCCCCATCTGGCTCAAGTGGTGGAACCATTACTACCACTCCAACCGCGAGATGAGCAACGTGGACAAGCTGGAGAAGCTCATGGAGTGTCTCAAGGGACCGGCCAAGAAAGTGGTCGCCTGGTGCCAGAACTTTGAGGAGAAATACTACGACAACGCCCTGGCCATCCTCAAGGACAACTACGGCAGTGCCTCCGCCCAGAAGACCGAGCTACTCCGATCCCTGGAGTGAGTCGAGAAGATGCGCAACAACGCCACCGCCGAGGCCCTCTATGCCCTCGCCGACAACCTGCACCGCATCGGAGTGCAGCTTTGCCAGCACGGAGTCCAAGACCTGGACTCCCACGCCCTCCTCCTCTTTGAGAAGCTGCCGGACTCCGTGGTGCTGGACCAGATGAACTCCCGCGCCCACGCCAACCTCTCTCTGGAGATCGGCTACAATGAGCTGGTCAACATCTGCCGCATCGAGGCCAAGGCCCGCGCCGCCGCCCGAGGAGCCCTTCCCCGCACTCGCAACAACCCCCCAGCCACCTCCTCCACCCATCCAACCAACCGCCCTCAGCCCTCGCAAAACAATCGCCCCTACTCCGGCAACTACCTCGCCAACCCATCGGCCCCCAACCCCAATTACCCCCATTGGTAGTTTTGTTCGCGTTAGCCTTGACCGTATCCCCAATATGGAAAAGAAGTGGCGGGGAACCTGGTCAGATGAGGTTTGCAAGGTTATCAAGCATAAGAAAGGGACTCCTATCCCTTCAGCCCTGGTCCAGGATATGACTGGAACAGTTATCCGGGGGGCTTACTACCCACACCAAGTGCAGCAAGTAGATTTTGGCCCCAGTGAAAAATATTACGATGAAATATTTAAGACTCGTACTAGAAACTGGGTTGAAGAGTTTCTTGTTAATTTCTTTGGATGGCCTCCTATGCATAAAGAATGGATATTAAGAGGCAGTTTGCAAGAGGATTGAGAGGCATTATAGAAGGGGTATTCCACTTCCCAAAAATTGAAGGTTTGAGTTGGGAATCATGACATGTACAGCTATTGGCATGGATGCTGGAAATCTTGGAGGCTCTTCAACACGCACAGCTGTTGGTATGGATGCTGGAAATCTCGGAGGTTCTTCTACACGTACAGCTATTGGCATGGAAGCTGTAAATATGGGTGGTGCTTCTACACGTACAGCCGTTGGCATGGATGCTGGCAATCTAGGTGGAACTTCTACACGAACTGCAGTTGGAATAGAAAACGCAGGTCCAAGTGGCGTGTCAACAAGAACAGCATTTGGAATGAGCAACCCCAACACATGCATAGCAGGCAGCCCATCTCCAACTCAGCCAGAAGGAAATGTTTGTGGCCCTGGAGCAAATTCGGTATACCTAAATACACCTGGAGGAGGCGCTGGTGGAATGCAACAATCTGTTTACATGAATGTTCAAGGAGCAGCTACTGGTGCCAGAGTTAGTCAACCAACATTAGGTAGTGGTGGCAGTGGAAAAGGAAACACTTCTGTCTACATGGCCTCATCTGGCAACCCATCAAGCAATGCAACTTCTGTATACATGTAACACGTCTCCCCATACCCAACTATATTTCCCTACATTTAAATTTTTACTTTTTTACTGTTCGATACTATTTCTTCTAATTATAATATTATTTTAAATTTGTAAAACAATAAAATACAAACTATATGGGTACATCAATAAAGAAATTTTGAAAGGTCAATATATCAAATTAAACGGTTCATAAAAAGTTATTTTTATCTGAGTAAAATTTGGAAAATCGGTCTACTATTCAACTTTTGAAAAGCAGGGTTTGACCGCAAAAAAGCCAGAAGCGTTACATACATGTTTTATAAGGTATTTGGTACCGTAACCCAGTTTGTAGCGCTAGAAGCTGAAGAGCTAAGATGTTTGAAGTACCAGTGCGAGTAATTGTTGATATTGCTTGCTGTTTTTGCTTGTACATTTTGAAGTATAAAAGAGCATTCCACAGGCGTTGAAGTGGTTGTAATTTTCTTAAACTCTTGTTGGATATAATTGTATACCTTTGCTTATTTCTTTTTGGCGTTTGCAAGCCATGCGCTTTAGCACTAAAAGTATTGCGTTCGCTCAACATCTTCAGATTCATACTTTTGTTTCTCCATCAATTCGCTTTTCCTCCCAAAATGAGTTAGATGTTCTTTTGTCGTAATTTTCTATTTGTCATCCATGAACACCATTATTTGACCAAACGTTTTTGAGGTGATGTTCCTTTAGAGCCATTATTTCAGATATTCGTATGAGATCTGCGTAAGTCATTTGCAATGGACATGCTAATATTAGACAAACGCATGCCTAAAGACAAGTTCTATTTACTGGTCATTATTTGAAAACAATAAAAAACATACACTTGGCCATCAGTAAGCTGATTCAAAATTTTGAGTGATACTTGCTGGTCTAATTTAGCTTTTATTCATCATAGGTCGCAAGGTTCCATACCATTTTTTACATTGCTACACCCATAGTTACAGTGCATATATTTATGTAAATTTCAAAGAAAAATACAGTAAGACAGTGAAAAACCATGTTGCTGGACCCGGTTGTCTAACCATTCCCCGAAGGTATTTGTAATGCTTCAAAAAATTTCAGGATAGAAAAACATATGTAACCTAAACCTGTAAAGAACCTGGATTATATGAATGGGCAGGATCAAATGCACCAGGTCGAGGGCATAAATTTCCCACATGGCTTACAAGCGAAGAATTGAAGAATTCCGATTATCCTATTGACATAAACTATTCGCCTGTCATCAAATCATCTGATCTTCGAAAAGTTGGATTCGCGGAAACAGAAGAATTCAAACATAGAGTAAATAATGTCATTAAATGTATACTGTCAAAATATTACTCTACTTGTACATATTTACTGGTAACCAATGCATCGTTGATTGACACATCTGCACAATTGATCCTCCATGGAACAGAAAGGCATTTCTGGCAGGCAAGCGGGAACTTTAGCTATTATATTACGTGATCTCTACTTTTCTAGATCCTAAACTAAGCTAAAATGCCTGAGGTTGAAAGTGAAGCAGAATGATTGGACTTTCACCTCACGAGGTGGAAAGGTGAATTGGAATTGCAAAGTAGTTTTACCTAACACCACTGTTTGTACATTCTCAGATAAACCACTATTCTCAGGGTTTTACTAGGTAATTTATGTTTGGCACACTTTTGCAAATTTATTTTCAAACGACAGTGCCATGAAAGATGGTGTCAAAATAACTAAATATATTAAAACAAGTCTACAATGCTACAACATGAGAAGCTTATGAATTGTCAACCATCAAAAAGAAAGGGACAAGTTGCTTCTTATTAAATTGAAAAATGGACCCAACAATGGGATTGTATTGATTGGAGGTTTCTCCAAGTAACCTATAACAAACTCGGACTAGGGTACCAAACAAATTGCTAAAGAAGCTTCCTTTACGTTGTGGCCACTCTGAATGGAGGCCACCCCGCCATAGAATTCCTGCATTCTTTTCTACACCCCCAGCAGTGCAGGCAGAGAGCCGCAGACCGAAACCGATGTGATGTATGCTCCCCTCAAACTGGCCCCTCATAAGGGTGTCAGAGAGAGAGGACAGGGATGGCCGTAGACATACCCTTAGAATCAAATGTCATGAATGGGGCGTGTCGCAGTCTTCGTTCTTCCTTTACTGCCCCCCCCAATATGCAGGCATGGTGCTTGAGTGGGGACTGAGGCTTGATCTGATGGCTGGGCTTAGGCATGGACCAGAGCTTAGACTGACCGGGCTGGTGCTGGCTGATGGCAGGGATTGGGCTGGGAGTAGCCAACCCCATCATTACAACTAGCAACAACCCAATACATGAGTATGGTAAACAAATAATCATCTAGGATATGTTCTAATGATAATTATGCTACACCACAGAACACACTGTGTGTAAGCATGTAAATTTTATGATGACATATACAAAGTGATTTGATTTGAACAAAATACATTGCAAGACGTTTTGGGGTATCTTCTAGTATCTGGTCTTTTATTCTCCCACCCGCTTATCTGCGCAAATCTACTCTATGGTTTGCAGTTCCGCTTTAAAACATATTCCTAGATGGTCCTTGAAGCAAATGGTGTGTAAAAATGTAAGTCACAACTTTGGGAGGAATCACCCTGTATGTTCTAAAGTGTTCACTAAAATTCATGGGGGCGCCCTATGTTTATCTTCTTATGTTGATGGTAATGCTAGTATTATTTCCAAAAGGTTATGTCTCACTAGCATTTTTGTTATTACAAAATATATGCATTCTATGGCTTATTTGGTTCCTTTATGCGGCAAAACGGCTCAGTTCATTTATGCAGCAAAACGGTTCTATGGCTTATGCAGCAAAACGTTCAACGAAAAATGTTCAGCGTTGTTTAGTGATACACCTGCAGTTTTCATATCTTGCCGCTACGAATCAGCAAGAACATTCATAGCTTCGATATTGAGGTTTGATATTTAAGATCATTCTAAGAGCCACTTTTTGAGAGGAGAGAGAATCGAAAAACACGGTTTTTTTGACTCAAAACTGGAAGTATTTCCTGAAACTAGGTAAAAAGTTATGCCAAATGACCAAGTATGGCTTGTCAACTTGGATTGCTTGGTTCACAGCGTGACAAAATTTACAAAAAATCTGCATTTACGCTGCTCACTTAATACACTTGTAATACCTAATTTTTACTGTTTTGGTAGCACAAAGCACATCAATCTAAAGCTTTTGAAATAGTACATCTAATGGTATCCGTTGTTTACCAGTTTTATCCACTTGGGATTCGAAAGTTAGGTTAGAGCGGAAAAATGTCACATTTTGCGATTTTTTAGGTGGAAAAAAACTGTAGCTCTCAATTTTTGCTCAAGAGGTACATAAACGACTGTCATTTTCAAATTTTGCATGCAATTTAGGTCTAGAAACCGGGGAGATTGGTTGCAATATATGATGAGCAAAATGAACTATGTCCATGAACTAAATATATTAAAACAAGTCTACAATGCTACAACATGAGAAGCTTATGAATTGTCAACCATCAAAAAGAAAGGGACAAGTTGCTTTTTATTAAATTTATAAATAGACCCAACAATGGGATTGTATTGATTGGAGGTTTCTCCAAGAAACCTATAACATCACCTATAACTCGGACTAGGGTACCAAACAAATTGCTAAAACATGTAGGTACTCTCCGGGGGCAGGCAGAGTTACCACGATTGGAGTCCAGGTATTCCCTGAAGAGAGAGGGAACAGAGGGGACTTCAAAGAAGCTTCCTTTACGTTGTGGCCACTCTGAATGGAGGCCACCCCGCCATAGAATTCCTGCATTCTCTTCTACACCCCCAGCAGTGCAGGCAGAGAGCCGCAGACCGAAACCGATGTGATGTATCGGTGGGCTTTCACATATGGCTGAAATCGACCAGTGCATTCAAATGTGGACATAGTTTATTTTGCTCACCATATATTGCAACCAATCTCCCCGGTTTCTAGACCTAAATTGCATGCAAAATTTGAAAATGACAGTCGTTTATGTACCTTTTGAACAAATATTTCTGACCTATAGAGGTTACTGAACTTTTGTCCTCATATATATATATGTGTATATGTGTCTGGACATGCTGTCCACGGGCGAATTCTCAACGGATTGGGACAACCTTTCCTGAAAGGTAATGCAAGTTTAGAAAGATCTGGAGGGGTGGAACTGGTCCCGGAGCATTTGAAACATTACTTTTTGGGTAGAAAGGTTTTAAAACGGGCTATGCTGAAAAATGGCGAATTCTCAACGGATTTGTACAAACTTTTTTTTCCTGAAAGCAAATAAAATTTTAGGAAGAACTGGAGGGGTGGACCCGGTCCCGGAGCATTTGAAACATTACTTTTTTGAGTAGAAAGTTTGAAATATGGGGTATGCTGAGAAATGGTGAATTCTCAACGGATCTAGACAAACTTTTTTCCCTGAAAGCTAATAACATTTTAAGAAGATCTGTAGGTGTGGAAGCGGTCCTGGAGCATTTGAAACATTACTTTTTTGGGTAGAAAGGTTGAAAAATGGGGTATGATGAGAAATGGTGAATTCTCAACGGATTTGGACACTTTTTTTCCCTGAAAGCTAATAAATTTTAAGAAGATCTGGAGGTGTGGAAGCGGTCCCAGAGCATTTGAAACATTTCTTTTTTGGGTAGAAATTTTGGCCACCATCTATTCACATAGTAAATGTTGTGGTCATACCTGGCTGCAAATACTGCTCTCACGTGCATGCTGTGGTCAAAGCGGACAGCAATGTCTGCTCTCACGTAGTGCATGTTGTGGGCAGAGCGGACTCTAAAGTCTGCTCTCACGTAGTGCACGCTGTGGGCAGAGCGGACTGCGGACTTCAGATTGTCATTATTTGTGTGCTTCAACAACCAGATGAATTATTTGTAATTACCAAATCTACAAATCTATTTTAAAATACACTGAGCTATTTCACAAGAACCTATATATGTTTTGTTAGCATCCATGTTGATAATAACTGCAAAATGCAAGATCAAGGAGTGGAGCCTGCTGCAATATGGTCCATTGCTGAATTTAGATCTGCAATTATGATCATTTTCATGTTTAATACTGTTTATAGTTTGTCTTAGAATTCCATATCACATATTCTGCATATTCTGTCCACTATTATTAATATATTTAAAATCAATTTTTTTAAGCTGATTGTAGTCCTACATAAAACCAAAAGTTTGGCAAAAAAAACCAAAAGTTTAGATCTGATCAAAAGTTTAAAACCAAAAGTTTAAATCTGCAATTATGATTAGTTATTCAATTTATTCAGTGCGGAGCCAGCTGCAATGTTGTCCAATGTTGTATTTGGATCTGCAATTATGATAAGTTCTTCCGTTTACTCAGTGTGGAGTCAGCTGCAAAATGGTCCATTGCTCAATTTGTATCTGCATTATTGTAAACTGATTCAAGTATATTGATTGATATACAAGTATAATGAGTGTCAGCTGGCAAAATGCTTGTTTATCATTTTCATGTTTAATACTTTTCATAGTTTGTCTTAGAATGCCATATCACATATTCTGCATATTTTGTCTACTATTATTCATATATTTAAAATCAATTTATTATTGTAGTCCTGTATAAAACCAAAAGTTTGGCAAATATTACTCTGGAAATATATAATATGTTTTGAGCTTAGTGTATTCATATAAAAAATTGTGTGCTTCCACAACCAGATGCATTATTTGGAATGAACAAATTAACAAATCTATTTTACAATACACTGAGCAATAAATGTAGAACTAAGCTATATTTTGTTAGTGATCATATTAATAATAACTGAAAAATGAATGAGAAATATTTTACTAAACTGATTATCAGCTGGCAAAAATGCATGTTACTCATTTTAATTTTAAACAATGTTCATGGTTTGTCTCAAAGTTGAGGAAATAGGCATGTGGAATCAGTTCATTCATTCGCAGCATCAGCCGCAGCCCAGCACTCTCCTCCACACCTCAAACTCTTCCTCATCGCCCCCATCCTACTTTCCTCTATCCCACATCACACAACTCCCATTTTCACCCTACCCTACTCCTCGTCGAAGACCCCAGACCTATTTCTGAGACTGATGCAATTTGGATGATATGGTTTTCTGTTCATGCTTTTGAGACTGCAGCAGTGTAAACTGTGATCATACATAAAAGAAACATAACTGAGTTTTGCTATGGAGCTTTCGCATCTGCAAACTTTGGACTTATATTTCGTAGTTTGGTTTGTGATAATTAAACAGTTAAACTTATCACAATTCATGGTAAGTCTATTAAAACTTGTTATTTTGAGGGTGGGGATACAGGCACATTGTCAGCACATAACGTACAGGTCAACACAGTGGCAGCAATTCTTTTAGCTTTGTCCTTTGACAGGTACAGGCACAGAGAAATTTTAGCGAATTTTAGGTCATATCTGTCAGAGGCACAGTAAGTACAGCTGGGTCATGGGTTTAGACAAGACATGGCTGACTCGGTGCAGATTGTTTACCGCGGAGCGGCCCGAAGGGCCCCTCCGCGGTCTATAGAGGTTACTAAAATTTTGTCCTCATATATATATATAGTTATATATGCATATATGTGTATATCTGGAAATGCTGGCTCCGAGCGAATTCTCAACGGATCTTGACAAACATGAAACAAAGACAGACAAACATGTTCCTGGAAGTTAATCATAACAAGATTGCACACAAGACTTTGGCTTTTTGATTAACAAGTCATATATGCCAATTTTAAATATTGCTTACTTTTAAAATTGGTTGAGAAACCACAGACTTCCTTTTGAGAGACAATGTTCACCCTAACAATAAAAGTGTTCTTAATTTTCAGCTTTTGCTCATGTGAAGTTGGAAGATCTCTGCGGTCTCCTATTGCGCTTTGCGGCATATAGTTGTTCTTGTAAAAAGTAGATGTGAAGATTTTCATATGAAAATTCCATGAAGAGAAGTATTTGCAGACAAATAAAAATTCAATAAAGTATGCTTGGGGGTGACTCATGGAGGGATGCTACACCTTGGGAGGAAGGCTAAACTTCGGGGGACATGGTTTCATTGATGTTCATTTTATTTAGTTGATGTTCATAACACAACATGGATATAGTGTTTTGATGAAATGATTGTACCGGGAAAGTTTATCGCAACAACATAGATGCTATCATTCATTGTCAATATTTCATTAAACACAAATTTAATTACACACAGTATACGAAAATGTACTCTAGGCAAACTCAGGCATGTATCACTCATAATTAGTGTATGTTAGTGTGTTTCTTTGTATTTTAGTGTTTTCTTTGTGTTGTATTGTTTACCCCATGCTGCAAACAACCAACAGAAGAGCAAACAAGTCAGGAGATTCCATGTGAAATTGGTTTTATGTACCATAGAAGAATGTGCTAAACACTTCTGCTAAAATAACAATATGCATAGTAAATGTCAGAATTCAATTTTTGCTAAGATAAAATGTCAGAAAAAAAATATTGGACGTAATCTAGACCGCTGTGAAGCCCGTTCTGCGTTATCATTTGTGCCAGTAACACCGCCAACTGTGCAAAATCAAACAACAATTGTTGTAGAACAATAGTGAAACACGAGCGTGTCGAGTAACCATGCAGCATACTCCAAATAGTCCACCAAATCAACAAGGTGCACCAACAGCACAAACAACACAGCAGCACATTCAAAATAACCCACAACCAAGAAGTCACCCTCAGTAACCAAATGTATATTGATTTATATCTTGGTCAATGTTTTAATGTTTTATTACTTGTGATTTAGTTTTAAAAATGTTATTTACTTATCATAAAATGATTAATTCCTGCTCATTAATTTGTAACTGTATTGTAAGCTGATAACCGTTATCTATTAAAATGTTATGGTTGAACGTAAATGAAAAGATCATCGTAATTCAACATTGAAGACATTTTATCCACTGCGAAGCGGACTCATGCCTTAAGTTTTGTGTTTATTTATATGTGGCTATCTGGAATGGCTGGGGGGCATGCGAATTCTTAACAGATTTCAATTGAAGTGTTTTTCTGGGAAGCTGATATCCAGCATTACAATTCTGGCAGAGTGGGTGGAGGTGGATGTATGTTTTCTCACTGAAACCACCAGGCCGCGAGCAGACTACAGGATCGGTAACTAAAATTCCGGCAGTTTGTTGTTGCATTTTCATGCAACAATCCTTTGCATGGGCTAAAATAAATAATTCATAAGGTATAAAGGACCCTCTTCCACTGCAAAAATAATAGAAAATAATAGAAAATAAAAGAAAGATAGAAAATAACAATGGATAAACTGTCGAACAGGTTACCACATGAACAAGGCTTCAAGCAATGCTGAGACCTTTCAAAAGTTCAAGAATTTAGCCATCTGGAGTTGTATATGTACATGTGTAACATGGGTCTGGAAGAAGAGAGCATTAGGAACTTTATAACTAATGAGAAAATAATGGCAGTCCTTGTTAAGCATATGAGTCCTGACATGCGCATAGTAGACACAATACTTGAAAGCCATGGCCTCTATACTTTGCAATTCCATAAGGTTCTGACAGAAACTTCAGGCACCGACATGTGCCAGCTATCATTATTCATTTTCAGTAAATCAACGAAAGATGCAAAGGAAGACTTTACCTCATTAGTTAGCAAGAAATTAGCCACCCTTTATAACAACACCTGCTATGAAGCTCCTCTGCTTATGAAGATGGTGTCATTTGATTCCGCAATAAGCAATATTAGCAAAAAGCAATAATCATCTGGAAGCAAAAAACATCACTTAATGCAATAGCAATCAATAACTACAAAAGATCTTATTACTTCAATTTTAATCTTTATAGGACAACTTATTTTATTTTACTTGTATTATTTAGTGTATTAAGTGTACTTTGTACCATACGTCTCTTGATGGGACACGTGTTAGAAAATTTGAATAAATAAATAAATTCCACTCATAATTAAAATTTTTCTCCCTTGAAAATTTTTAAAAAATTAATGGGGGAGTAATTAGTCCGCCCTCTCTCCTTGCCGCCCTTCTTGCGAAGACTGGGGGAGCAGGTTCCTGCTGGCTGGAGGAGGGGGTGTTTTGCAGGGGAGTGTGTGTGGCGCGCTGAGGGGTGGAGTGTGCAGTGAAGGGGCTGTTTTTGCCGGGTAACAAATAGTAGGCGGAGGGGCTTGTGTAGGCGGCAAATTGGTGCAGGGATTTTAGCCAAGCTTTGCTAGCTGAAATCCGCCGCTTTGCACTCCATGAACTATTTGAAACAGTAACAAATGCAGCACTCCAGGGGCTTTTGATGAGTCTTGTTCTCGAATCAGTCATTGTCGGTTTTTGTAGCAGACGATTAGTAGTCCGCTTGTCCAATCAGCCACGTGTTTGGCTGCGAAGCGGACTCGTAGTAGTCCGCACTCGACGAAATCAGCCGCCTAGTCGGCTGCTAAGCAGACTCCTAGCAGTCTGCACTCGTCCAGTCAGCCGCCAATTTGGCTGCGAGGCGGGCTCCTAATGGCCCGCACTGACGAAATCAGCCGCGTAGTCGGCTGCTAAGCAGACTCCTAGTAGTCTGCGCTCGTCCAGTCAGCCGCCAGTTGAGCTGCAAGGTGGGCTCCTAATGGCCCACACTGACGAGATCAGCTGCGTAGTCGGCTGCTAAGCAGACTCCTAGTAGTCTGCGCTCGTCCAGTCAGTCGCCAGTTTGGCTGCGAGGCGGGCTCCTAATGACCCGCACTGACAAGATCAGCCACCAATTTGGCTGCTAAACAGACTCTTTGTAGTCTGCACTTGTTGAATCATCCCCTGGCAGAGTTCGACGGAGGCTGAGGGTTTTGTGTTCCGTACTCCTTCCCGCGTTGATACCAGCCGCCTGGTAGGCTGGGCGCTGTCATTTGCCTCCTAGTAGGCCTGCGCGGTCGCGAATTCTGTGCTCGTCAGCTCAGAGTCCCGTAAGACAAATTCGCTCTCCTCTGCATCCTCCTCCCATCCGTCGACGGCTCGAGGTGGCAAAAGGCGTACTAGGCCTTTGCAGAGTAACAAGGTGGGCCCTCAGCCCGAAGTGAGTAAGAACGAGGGTGCTTTGCCAGCTCCCTCACGTGGCAGCCGCTCCCATGTCGGCCGCCCCTGCCTTGATTCCTGCTTCTCTCCCGCTTCCTCAGCGATGCGGCAGAGGGTGGGCAGGGCGTGCCCTTGCAGTCGTTCCGCCTCCCCCCCATAAGGGCGACGGATTGAGTAGCAAGAGGCCGAGTAGTTGTTGCCCGCTGGCTCCTAGTAGCTCTTAGGCGGGGCTTTCCGCTGGCATCTGAATTCACGGTTCAATCCGCAGTCGGAGTCCACAGAGGAAGGCTGCTGTGAAAGAAATGCGAAGGTCAGATGCGGCGTCATTGGTCATCCTCAGGTCTGCAGTCGGAGTCCACAGAGGAAGGCTGCTAGAGATGAGGGGGGTTGACCCTTGAAGGTGGAGTCACGCTGTTTGCCAATTCCCACCCGCAGTCGGAGTCCACAGAGGAAGGCTGCTGAGGGGGAACTGCAGGGACAGATTGACTTGATTGAGTTGCTGCTGTTTGGCACTTTCCGTCCGCAGTCGGAGTCCACAGAGGAAGGCTGCTGGAACGGGAGTGCCGGGACAGTCTGAACTCCTAGGGGCCGTAGGCCTGTGCCTGCCGATTCAGGCCGTAGTGTGTGGCCGAAGGCCAGTGCCTGCCGATTCAGGCCGTAGGTGGTGGCCGAAGGCCAGTGCCTTGTTCATGTCGCAGTTGAAGGCGATCTAGATGCCGCTGAGCTTGATGAACAAGGCCGAGAAGTTGGCCGGAGGCCCGTGCCAGACGCATTTCAGTCCTTTGTAGCTGAAGAGCTGGGAGGAAATGTGTTGGCCGTTGAGGATCATTGACGCGTCATTCTGGGCAATCAGTTGATTGGCGGGGAATGAGTAGCAGTCAATGGGCGTCTTCTGGAAGGCGGAGACCTGGATGCCGAAGCCGAAGCCGTAGGCGGAGGCCTTGAAGCCGCAGTCCTTGCAGATTTGCTCCGTTTAGAGGGCCGGCAAATCTTAGTTAGACGCTGTAGAACCAAAGTTCTTGAGACTTCTTCTTTTATCCGCCTTTAGGATAATAGAAGCGTCAAATTTCCGCCAAATATTTCATTAAAGTTAAACTTTAATGTTCCCGTTCGGCGTTGACTTGAAAGGCAAGGCTTGCTAGCTCCGCTGGCTAGAGCTGGGCGGAGGCATTCTTGTCCTGCTTTCAGGCCAAAGACGGCGTAGCCTTTGAAGGCGCTTTTCGATGCTGCTCCATCCAAGGCCTCTAAGAAGGGGATAGAGGGGTAGGATGAAGGTACGCAATCGGACTGTTCATCTATCCGCTGCCAAGGTAGAGCTGGTTGAGGCCGTGCTTGTCGCAGAAGCGCTAGAAGCTCCAGGCGTTCAGCTTGGCGGCCTTGGCCATGTCGAATTGGAACAGTGTTTGAGGGTTGCAATAGGTGTAGGAGTGGAGGTGACGGAAGGTTTGGCAGGTCCGTCGGTGTCCATCTGTACGCTGTCCAAGCGGCACTTGCTGAAGCCGGTCTGGGCCTTGGGGCTCCGCAAGGAGTGCTTGGGGGTAGATGGAAAGGAAGGTTGAGAAGGGGTGGGGGACTGTCGGCGTCCATCTGTGCGCTGTCCAAGAGGCGCTGGCTGGAGAGGCTCTGCGTCTCGGAGATGCCCAGCTAGGCATGCTTGGCTGGGCAGAGCGCACAGGTTATAAGGCTGGAGTGGAGAGGAGGCGCTCTGAAGACTTGCAGATATGCCGGTGCCGCGAAATACGATGATCTCAAAGCGGCGATAGAAGAAGCTAGTCTTCGGCTCCCATCCAGATAAGGATTGAAGGGGGAGGTTTGAGATGGAGGGGGGGTGGATTGAAGGTCCGCTGATATGCCGGCGCTGTAATAGACGAGAGTCTTGTAGCGGCGGTAGTAGAAGCTGGACTTTGCCTTCCATCTAGATGAGGAGATGAGGATTGGAGGGGGAGGTTTGAGGTGTCATGGGTGATGACATTGATGGCGACGATGCGATCGCTGGTCTTCTGTCTGATGATCGGCTTGGCCTTGGCCAGTTTGTTCAGGTTCCCGTCCAGGGTACTCTTCCTTCTCGCGGGCGGCGGAGAAAGAGCGGACAAGTTGAACTTGCACGCCGTGGACGGAGCCATGGAGGCTCTAGGCCAAGTGAAGGCAGAAGAAGGGACGCATTGTCGGTGATGCGAAAGGCGGAGCGTTAAGCAAGGCGAGCTTAAACGCCTATCGCAATTGAGGATGGAGGGGGGTAGAGAGGTGTAGGGGACGCGGACGTTGTTGATGGCGGCCATGTGGAAGAAGCAGGGCAAGGGCTTCTTGTTGGAGCTGGGCCGCTTGGAGGATTGCGGAGAGCCTTTGTAGGTGGCTCTTTGAAGCATCGAAGATAGGCCAATGGCCATCAATTTCAGAAAGTATTACTTTCTGCTCGCTTCTTGAGACGTTTATGGAGGCTGTTCTGAGAGATGCGCTGAAGTTACGCAGCTCGGGATGACAGTCGTCTCAACTTGCCGCAGCTTGGGATGACACTGAGCAAATTGTCTCTACTGCTGCTGCGAAGAAATGACGCAGCTCAGGATGACAGGAGATGATTTGCTCGGGTTGACAGTGTCGTGGGTTGATTCAGCTCGGGATGACGCGGAGCAAATTGTAGCTGTTGAGCTGCGAAGAATTGACGCAGCTCGGGATGACAGGCCAATTTGCTCGGGTTTACAGCGGCAAAGATTGACGCAGCTCGGGATGACAGGGGCTGGTCTCTCTCTGTTTTGGCTGCGATGATTTTCCGCAGCTCGGGTTGACGCTGAGCAAATTGTCATTGTGAGAGATGCAAAGAGATGACGCAGCTCGGGATGACAATGTCGAATTTGCTCGGGTTGACAGAGGTAGAAATCGGCGCAGCTCGGGATGACAATAAGCAATTGCTCTTGAGTCTGCGGTGATTTCTTAAACTCTTCGCCGTATTGAGCTGAACTCCAGGAAGCTGCTCTCAGAAGGCCAGGCCAAAGCAGGCCTTCGTGGCTGGGCAGAGAGTAGGCGGAGTTGAGGTGGCAAGCGCGGCTGCGCTTCCAGAACGCCGCTCCAAAATAGGCCCTTTTTGAGTTACGCAAACTTTAAGTTAGCGTCTCTTTCGCCTATTTTGGATTTGCCGAAAGAAGCGTTGAAAGAATTTGCATATCTTCGCAGATAGTGCAAAGTCTCGGAGGCGGCGATGGGATTGAAGTTGGCCCATTCGCCGGCGGGCTGGCAGAAGCCAGTCAGGAAGCCGTCCATGTTCCCGATGGCCTTGTACACCACCGACCTCTTACTGCTGGGTGGAGTAAGGGGAAGGGTGCAGGGCAGGGGACCTTGAAAGGTCTGCGGAGGACGTCTTCCAGGAGGCGAACTGCATGACGGCATACGCGGTCATGAAGTTGCAGAAGCGGTTGTGGAAGCTGCCCAGGTTTCCGTAGGCCTTGTACCCCACCGACCTCTAGGGACGTAATAGGAGGGAGGGTGTGGTTTTGAGGCCTCTTGGAGGAACTTGATGGAGGCATCTTCCAACGGGCAGAGCTTCATGGCGCAGAGGATGTCCATGTAGTTGCCGAGGTTGAAGAAGGCGGAGACGCTGGACTTGCGTGGCTTGACGCTGAAGCAGAGCATGGGCAGCAAGCCGTAGTTGGCGTCGATCGGAACGGATTCCTGGAGCTATGCAGTGTAGCCGCTGTCAGGCTGAAAGTGGCAGAGGCCGCAGTTGAGGCCGTCCAGCATGCCGCACTGGTTGCAGTCCATGGAGATCTGGACGCGGTTGTAGCACTCCAGAAAGCCATAGCGAAAGCAGCGGAACTCGTCCAGAATTGACGCTGTCTTCAACGGCGGGCAGAAGGAAGGGGAGGCGGGTCCTTTGAGCACTCTTCAGATGCGCATTAGCGGAGGCAGACGCAGCTGAAGTAGGCCTTGAAGGCATTGTGCTCGTGACTGGCGCCATCCATGAAGTGGTCCTTCTGGCCGCAGGTGAGCAGGCTGAGGTCGCAGACGACTGGAAGGCCATAGCAGTGGCAGTGCAAGCAGTCCACTAAGCTGGGCTTGGTCCCGTAATTGTCGGCGTAAAAAAGGAAAGGCCGCTGGTGAGTCATTTTGACTTTTTGTCTTTCGGTGTTGCTTTTCCCAAATTTACATGATCATAAAGATCCGTAAATGAAGCGATGTCGAAAGACGGCAATTGACTCTGAAGCTGGCTAGGCTTTTCGTCAGCGATGCTCGAAAGTTTATAAATCCGCGAGGATTCATAAACAAGCGGGCCGTCAAGGTTGCAGCAGGCCACAGAGAGTTTTGAGAGCTGTCAATGGCGATCTCAAAATTCTAGCAGTGTAGGCGTGCTTCTGCTGGATAGCTGGCACTGGCTGGCCAGCGGAGTTGCAGCAGAGGCCGTAAGTTCAAAAAACTGACCGGAGCCAATTTTTGAACTCTGGCAGCAAAAGCAAGCGGTTCGCTGGTGGCTGCAGGCAATTTCAAGATCCGTCCAAGGATAATGAAATTGTCATCGACGATGCTTGCGTAGACGGCACGAAAACAACTTTGCAGTTAGTTTTCAATGCGCAAGCAGCGGAGTTGCGTCCAAGCCGACGTAGACTGGGGCTGGCAGCAAAGATCTTTGACAATTGACAATGGCCAATTTCAAAGTCCAGCAGCGAAGCGGATCGAAGCTGGTAGCTGTCAGCTGAAGAGAATATTCAAAATCCATTTCAGGATGATGAATTTCCGTAGACGACGCTGATGACGTCAGCATGAAAAGAAACTTTTCAGTTAATTTTCAATGCCTGGTAGCAAAGTCGAATCTTGTCTCGATCATCGGCGTAGAATGATTTCATAAAATCCGCAAGGATAAAATGAAATCATTGAATGGAGTTGATCTTTGAAGAGAACTTTTCAGTTTGCTTCAAGACCCTTCGTTGCAGCAGATTACGGTAGCAAGTGTGCCGTGTGACATCAGAGTTTCCTGTTTACCGCCCAAAAGGTGGCGTGATGGCTGGAAACTTGGCGCTGCGATGTTGCTGTCGAAGAACAGACATTGAAAAGAGACTCGAAAGTCAATTTCAATTCCAAGCAGCGTAGTCGCAGTTGCTGCCGTCTAGAAGTTCACGAGGCCGGCTCTGGCTGAGTGAAGTTCTGGAGCTGCAGGGTGTCCTGTCTGGCAGCGAAGCGAAGTCCGGCAATGCAGGCTGGGCTCGATTCGCTGTCCTGGCTCTGTAGATCGGTGACTGGGGCTTTTGGCTCGATCGCTGTTGGTAGAAGGCGGCGAGGTCAAAAGCCGGAAGTTGTTGCGGAAGCGGAAGTTGGCGGAAGTGGTGCTGGGCATTGTAGTAGCATTGTAGAGGTGGTCGGTCGAAGGTACAGATAAGCTAACTAGCTCTCTGATCTACCAAACGCTGTGGCGATATGCAGCAGTAACATAGCGAGATTCTCTTTTCAACGTCACCGGAAGAGGAAGGAGAGCGGGACAGGTTTTGGGCAACGGAGCACAATATACAGCAACTGATGCCGGCACCCCCTTCCGCCCGCCTCATTGACATAGGTCAACAAAACTGGCTTGGGAAACGTCACATCCTCCGCATCTATTCTTGAAATGAGAGTAGGTATTCATTTCTTCCCCACACCCCCCTTCCCCGGGTTTCTGGGCCTAATATATTTATTTATTCATAAGTCTTCAGTTAAACAAATGGCCCATATGCACCAGTGGTGTAGTGGTCTAAGCGATCGGATAGCTGGATGAAACAGGCAGGTTCGAATCCTTCTCTGTCAATCATTTTTATTTTGGAAATTGTAAGTTGAGAAAGCAACTGGTACCATCGGCAGGCCAAAATTAAAGCTCCTTTTGCCCAAAAATTGATTGCCCTAAGTATAACTCATGAAAATTTCACAAAAATATGTTAGTTTGCCAATAAATTTGCATTGTATTTCTGATTTTCGAGTATTTTCTTTTCGTTATATTTTTAAATATTTTTTTATCAATTATTTATTTTTTTCCAATAACATCTGAATATATAACTATATATAACCAACAATATAACAATTTTATTTATACATTTTATACTATATTAAAAGTGGAAGAAATATCTGGTACCATCGGCAGGCCAAATGTGAATCTCTTTTCTCCCAAAAAGTGGATTAGTCCGAGTTTCCCCTCCACTCTCCCCTCCGCGGGCCTACGTTTTTGGCGCAAGCTCTGAAAAAACGTGGATGCCCAGGCTGGACATGTATATATATATGGCTAGTCGCGACATAGAGAGCGCCACCAGCCTGAAACTGGGTGACCTCAGAGAACCCCCTCGGCCATGCCGGTAACTGCAGGGGGTTCAAAAATGATGAAGTTTTGAGCCCAGTTTTGCTAGTTTATTCAGTTTTGCGTTGCAAGCATTGTTTTGGATGGGCTTAGGAATTTGCACCAAAAATCGTATTGTGACCAGCCAGCCTGAGGGAGAAATTCCAACGAGCATAACTTCTGTTCGGACTGGGGCTTTTTGCATGATCTAAACGGCGTTCGAAACGTAATTACATGGGGAAAACATGCATTAACAACAGATATCAAATTTGTTTAAAAAAATCAAAAAATCCAAAAAAATTCGGAAAATGCAATTGTCACAGTTCCAAAATTTTGATTTTCGCGATGAAAACCTTAATGAGCTTATTGTCCAAAAA
>JASANA010010011.1:0-16322 GCA_030248095.1 Ptycholaimellus sp. GST1_10
CTCAGGGATGATTGGGATGACAGACGCTGCACCAATCAGGAACTGATGAGGTGGGCCTGGTTCAAGGAAATGATGAAGAGGCCGGAGGAGCTGAGCTGGTAGCAGTTGCGAATGCACGCTTCCACCAAACTACACCAGGTTTGTGAACTCACAAGACGGCCTCGAACCCGGCCGTGCAGCTGAACTGGGCCGAAGAGTTCACCCCAGGTCGCCTTAACCACCAATGGGTTCCGCAATCGCTTCACCTCTACCCTCCTCTGGCCTGCAGCGTGGTCTTTTTCAGAATTCACACCTTGCAGAAAACAAATTAATGTTGTTCTTTCAAATAACTTTCCCAGTCTAAAAATAAATCATTTTTAAGATAATTCTTTCAAAAGGTTAAGTACAGAAGTGAAATGATGACACAAGTTCCAAACGTTTCGAAGTTTTATCCTCTCTTTAAATCGTTTCATGCAAAAGTCAAAAGATAAACTATAGTCAAATCGATATTGCTCCATTTTCAATGCAAAATGAATTAAATAAAAACTATTGGAGCTTTTTGTGACAAGCAGCCGCCTTATCAAATTAAGATAGGAAAAACCCTCAATAGGGGCTTTCCACTGACACTTCGCTAACGCTCGCCTGTGCTAACCCCCAATTTGTTGGTTAGCGCAAATTCTTTTTCCATACAGAGTAAGCTAGTTCGGTCTTCATACAAGGATAAATGCACTGGCAGCTGAGAGGAAGACAAAGCAACGAAGCATTGGAGGCAGTTGAAGTGCTAGGGATGATTTGATTTTAGATCAGCAGAATCTGCACTGTGTGGTGGTGTGTGTGGCGGAGAAAAAGTGCCCAGTTCCTCTTTTCTTCCTATTGTGCGTTTTTGGGGTGTAAGATTTTAAAATTGATAAGGCTCCCTGCGCAGGCCTAATCATCATACCTGCCTATAAATCATGGTACACTTAAGTCTGCCTGCTAAAACATGGAATGACGGGCTAGAGCTGGAGGGGAAAGTGATACCTGGCAACCAGCTTAGACCAGACCAGCCAGCATATTCGGCCACTAAAACAAGTAAAAAAAGTTATGTTCAGTAGTTTTTTATGAGGAAGAATGGAAGCGATTAAATTCAATAAGTGTGGCCGCTGAAACATTTGACAACGAGGTAGAGAGGAAGGGGAATGGGTCCTTGGCAAGAGGGGCGGTGTAGCCAGTGGGGCAGGCTCATGGCTCTGTGTCCGCCTAGCCCTCCAGATAGAAGTTGGTGCTCTTCAGCAGACATAAACGGTGCTCAGATAATTTTGACGAGATTTAAGGTGACTTTGGCACTCTGCTGGTCCGAATATTTGCAGAGATCATAGAGTGCTTATCTTGGAGCACCAATGGTTTAAGGCAAGTTAGTCGCGGGTAAGTTTAGGTTAAAGGTGAAAATTATGGTATTGTTTGAGGGAAAATGATAGGGCGATGACACATTACAGATTCGTAAAGACTTGGTGCTAAGTAAATTAATTAGACGAATTAAATGATTAATTTCATGGCTAGACACAAATCTTGAATTGCTTCTGATTCGAAAAAAAAATGAAAATCCGTAGTAACTCATGTCGACGATTTACTGACCGTTCATCACGGTGGACTTAAGTTTGATTGCTGAAACATCGGATGACGGGGTAGAGCTTGCATTTATGCCTCCTTCATGCCGTGCACCACACTTAGGACCATGTCCGCCGCCAGCCTCCTCCTGCCAGCATGGATGCGTTTTTATAAATCCTCAGTGCTCCCATTCCCCCACGTCCAGGCTCACGTCCGTCATCGACGCCATCTTCACACCGTACGCAAAGGTCCCTTTACAATCGCACCTCCTCTCTCCTTCTTCAAATACTGTATGGATCAAGTGGAGGATGGGCTCCGCGATGGAGACAGCCTGCAGGCTTGGGGGGGACATGAGATGTTCTTGGGTGACCGGGATCTCAGGTGCGGAATTGGAGACCCAGTGGTCATGGAGATATGCAGAGTTATGTTCAATGGGCATCATTTCTAGCAAGACAACCAAGTGGATTGAAATTGCAGCAAAATTATTTCTCTTCTCAATTCATAAGCTGCTAAAAAGTTGACATTGATTGTTTTTGGGGAATAGAGTTTATGATTTTCAGAAAGGTAAGAGAATGCCTCTCGAAGGCGGATTCTGTAGCCGTTCTCCAGTCAGAAGGCTAATTGGGGTTCCTGAATGCTCTATTTATATGTTTGTGTAGGCAGACATACAAAAATATTTGGGGAAGTGGGTATTAGAGCACTAAGCAGCTTGATGTTTTAGCAAAGTATTAGGTGCACTTTTGGATTCAATGAAAGCAATCTGATGTCGCCATGGAAGAATTAAGAGTTAAGGGAAGAGCTACTGCTAAGTACTAGATGATGATTGTGAGAATCGTAGCTGAACACTTCCAACGTACAAAAATGGTGTCTTTTGCTTGCAGCTGCCAAGGTATAAAAATGCCATTTACAGTCATATGGGGCTATCGTTTTAAAATTGTTTAGGCAAATCTGGGGGTAAGGGCGGTGCAAATTATACCCAGGTTTGTGAGGGATGTTGTTGCCTTGTTGCACATCGTGCCTTACCTCGAGTGTGGAAAAAAGTGGGGTTAATGGGAAGTAATAAGTTTTTAAATCAAATGAACAAAATAAATAGATAAATACATGAGGCCCACGCAAGCCAGGTACTTTTGTAATTGCGTAAGATTGGTAAGGGACATTTGAGGAAGGGTTTTTCTGCAAAAATAACTGAAGAAAGAAATGTAAAAGGGAAAATGCAATATTTAAAGAAAATTTTTGATTAATGAAATGAAAAAAGATGAACAAAGATAAACAAATAAAAAGAATGATTGAATGCACAGGTCGGTGGGGCATACGTCAAGGCCGCCTCCGCACGCCGCCGCCATTAAGGACGAGGAAATGAGGCCAGCGAAATTGAATTGATTGAATTGATTTCAATTTTATACATAAATTGAATTGCTTTTACACTGAATGGAGAAATTAGCCGCCCATTGAGACATTAAATTCATGGCAACTATCCCAATGAACCCTTGAAACCTCAAGCAGGCCAGCATCCTTCCTGCCCTTCAGCTCCTCGCATCAACTCTCTTCCTTCCTCTCCAATGAAAGCCAGGAAAACTCACCAACGGACTGCTCCTTGAGCTGCCCGCGACCCAGGCCGATTGAGCAGTCGCAGAGCCTGTCCGCCATTCAGACCTCGGCCGACTTGGGCTGACAAAAGCCGTCGTCACGGGCTGCCCTGCTGGGGGGCGAATGGGTTGTAGAAGGGGTCAATGTAGAGCTCCATTCTGCCCACTTTCATCTTCGTCCACTAGATGGACAGCCTCAGCTGGTCGCCTGGCGGAGGCGGTTTTGCATCTCTGGTTTGTCTAGCTGATTGCTCGAAGAAGAACTTGGGTAACAATGGGCAAAAACATGGCTTTTATGACTTTGTATGGCTTTTATTTTTCCCTCATGGGTCACATCCTTACCAAGAATTCGCCCAGCTTCTACTTTCGATGAAATCTCGCTTTTTCCGATTGTAGTACCAGAGCTAAGCAGGCTGTAAGAATGCCAATTGAAACATGGCAAGATTGAGTAGCAGTTCTCTGGGCAAACTAATGTAGCTGGTGAAAATGCAAATGATGCCTAGGTGCCAGTTGACGTTGTAGAGGTGGGGCAGGCGCGGGTCGAGTGTGGGTTGGTTGGACCAAGCTGGTGCCCATGAGCGTGACCGCAACCACTTGCCTGCAATGAAGGTTTATTATGTCTTGGAATGGTCACAGCTTCAATTCATTTAAAACTGGTACCATCGGCAAACCAAAAATAAGCCTTTTCTCCAAAATCCTAGGGCGCGACAGCGCCCTAGTTATGAATGGGTGATCGAGTTTTTGGGTGGTCGCATGTCCCGAGGTTCAGCGCCTTGGATATTGGATGAAACCATGGACATATATACACCAATCGAAAGCTTTTAGTGTGATCCAGATGACGAAAATCGTGAAATTTTGATTTTGGTCTTATAATTATAAAAATATGTAAAAAACCAGCAAAAAATGGTAAAATTTAAGACATCTCCAACTTTGAAGTGTTCGCATTTTATAACAAAAGCAAAATTCAAAAATCGAAGAATTACGTGTTGTAGCAAATTGTTTCAGCTTTCTAATGATGTTATTTTTTCTCTAGGTTTAATGGAGAAATTTCTCAATCAATTCACGTTTTTAAGAGCGATTTGGTTCGATTTTGTGCTCTACCCATTTCGCTTATGTTTCACCAAAGCCAAACTGCGCAGTTTTATCTAAACTGATGCGCAGGTTAGCTTGCATGCAATAGGTTTATGAATTTTATGGAGTCTTATAGAGCAACAGCGCCCTTGTTACGAATGGTTATGGCTTGCATAAAATCGAATTGATTGAAGAAATTCTTGGTTGAACCCTAAGACGGGTATATGTAATATAGAGAACAGTACTCGTCTACCAGAGAACAGTACTCGTCTACCAGAGAACAGTACTCGTCTAGCAGAGAACAGTACAGAAAAAACATGTCTTCAACGGAACAGTACAGCATTTTTTTCTTAAGTTCTGTTCTCTAATTCACATTTCGCCTTTTTTGCTCTTAATTCCCTAGAAATATGCACAAACTTCTGCTGATGCATTTACAAGCCTAGCATAACTCTTCTGATGCAGTTGGGGTGTGCGCATATGGGAAGAATCACGTATTTATTGCTAGTATATAAAACTTAAATGTATAGTACAGAAAAGTACAATTTTGGACTGGAGAAAACAATAAAGTTCAGCATATACGGATTGTCTAGAAGAGAATAGAGGACTGTTTCTGCAAGCATTTAATTGCAAGTTATGGAGAATTTAAATGTCTAGTAAAAAACAGTACAGTTTTGGACTGGAGTACAGTACAGTTCAGCATGAACGGATTGTCTAGAAGAGAACATATGACTGTAGATGCAAGCATTTTATTAAAAGTTATAAAAACTTAAATGTTTAGTACAGAACAGTACAGTTTTGGACTGGAGTACAGCACAGTTCAGCATATACGGATTGTCTAGAAGAGAACAGAGGCCTATACCTGCAAGCATTTTATTGCAAAATATAGAAAACTTAAGTGTCTAGTACAGAACAGTACAGTTTTGGACTGGAGTACATAACAGTTCAGCATGAACGGATTGTCTAGAAGTGAACAGAGGACTAAACCTGCAAGCATTTTATTGTAAGTTATAGAAAACTTAAATGTCTAGTATAGAACACTACAGTTTTGGACTGGAGTACATAAGAGTTCAGCATGAACGGATTGTCTAGAAGTGAACAGAGGACTATACCTGCAAGCATTTTATTAAAAGTTATAAAAACTTAAATGTTTAGTACAGAACAGTACAGTTTTGGACTGGAGTACAGCACAGTTCAGCATATACGGATTGTCTAGAAGAGAACAGAGGACTGTATATGCAAGTTTTTTATTGCAAGTTATGGATAATTTAAATGTCAAGTAAAAAACAGAACAGATTTGGACTGGATGACAGTACAGTTCAGCATAAACGGATTGTCTAGAAGACATTTCAGCATGAACGGATTGTCTAGAAGAGAACATTGGACTGTAGATGCAAGCTTTTTATGGCAAGTAATCTAGAACTTAAATGTCTAGTAAAGAACAGTACAGTTTTGAACTGGATTACAGTGCAGTTCAGCATAAACGGATTGTCTAGAAGACAATTCAGCATGAACGGATTGTCTAGAAGAGAACATTGGACTGTAGATGCAAGCTTTTTATGGCAAGTTATGGAGAACTTAAATGTCTAGTAAAGAACAGTACAGTTTTGGACTGGAGTACAGTACAGTTCAGCATGAACGGATTGTCTAGAAGAGAACATATGACTGTAGATGCAAGCATCTTAATGTAATTTGTTTATTAGCATAATTCACATCAAACAACGAGATGACAGTTTCATTCGTATCAATTGCTTTAAGTTAAGTCATGGTAAACTGAAAACGTGCTAATCTTCTTCATTCTTCGCTTCTGGCATCGGTCTGCGCTGCGATGTCCGAGCTCCTAGAGGCCTGCGGGACACGTATTAGCAACTTGCACAGGCCCAATTGTTGAGTGCGTGGCAAAGTTGACGAAATAAAGTCGAGTACCTTCAAACCAGAAAAAACCAGTTTTGGGCCAATATGTGTATTAGAGAACATAACAATAGGAAACGGGCAGCTAAATTCATAGAGTAATATGTGCACTAGAGATCAGAACAATTGGAAAATATGGGGAAAAAAATCTTGAATACAGAACTGAACAATGTTGAATACAGAACAGAAGGAAATAATCTTCGTTAGAGAACAGAACTTTCCCATTTTTTCTGTACTGTTCTCTGCTAGACGAGTACTGTTCTCTGGTAGACGAGTACTGTTCTCTATATTAATTATACCCCCCTAAGACATATATATACATCAATCAAAGCCAAAATCCAGCACCAGATGGCTAAATTCTTGAAATTTCGAAAGGTCTCAGCATTGTTCGAAGCCTTGTTCATGTGGCAACAACCTGTTAGTCTTGTTCATGTGCTGGAAAATATGTTTCCACATGGCCAAGATCTAGACAAGACTAAAATGCTACAGCATGCGAAGGTTATGAATTTTCAATCATCAAAAAGATCTAGACAAGATGTAAAACAATCGTGATTTATTCTGATACCATTGACATTTATTTTGAGCAAAAATTTCAAGATTCACATCATTGATATTGGTCCATCTAAAAACACCACTGCTCATTCATAAGCAGGCGACAATTTTGGCACAAAAAGAGAAAATGCTGCAAAAAAGATAAGCTTAAAGGAAATAAAACAAAAATAGCAAATTCTATAAAATTTAAACAAAAAAAAAATTGTCTAAACAATTTTAACGTTATAAAATTTAATTTTTTAATTAAACTTTGTAACAAAATAAAAGTATAATATTGAACTCAAAAAAGAAATAAGCAAAGGTAAAGTAACATTTTGTAGGCATTTGCAATATGTTCGATTTTGATTTTAATGTAAATTTTGGTCCAATTTTATTGTTTCGTTACACATAAAAATTTTTTAATATGCTTCAAAAAACTTGCTATATTTTTTTGCAAAAACTAGAATTACTTACTGAGGCAGTGTTTCTGCCATAAATTGCCGCCTGCTTATGAATGAGCAGTGGTGTTTTTAGATGGACCAATATCAATGATGTGAATCTTGAAATTTTTGCTCAAAATAAATGTCAATGGTATCAGAATAAATCACGATTGTTTTACATCTTGTCTAGATCTTTTTGATGATTGAAAATTCATAACCTTCGCATGCTGTAGCATTTTAGTCTTGTTGAATATCTGATACCATCGGCAAGCAGTGGTGTGCGAACGAAAAAATTTTCATTTGTGTCGTGTGACACGAGACACGAGCTGGGACCTGGCCATTTGTTTTTGTGTCTTTTCGTTCATGACACGAAACAATATTCATTTCGTGTGCACAGTCAAGTTTTTTGAAAAATTTCCAGCAAGTTTTGTAATGTCTTTTTTTCTCACAAAAAAACATGGAAAACGATGAGAAGTGTCTGAGACAATGCCCTACTGCTTATAGAGCAGTAGGGCATTGTCTGCTTCACTCACACAGTGACACAATGAAACCAATGCAATCCCTTGCTCAGTTGCAGTTGCAGTGTGTAGAAGCGGGAGTGCTGGGCAAAAACTGTTTTACCCAAGTAGCCAATGCAACATTGATTTCCAGCCCAAAATGCGAGTATTTAAATGAGAATGGTGCCAATATAGCAGCCAAAAAGGGCAGGTAGTCAACAACAAAGGTATGAGAAGGAGAAGGCAGAAAAGTCATGCATTCCATCAGACTGACCTTGGATAAGCGCTACAACAACGGAGGTGGGAAGAAAAAAACTGGCCCTCTGGCCTGGAGGCAAGGACACCTGAGTGAGCACACGGAAACAATACAAATTTGGAATTTTTCGTGTTGTGTCTTTTGTGTCATAGAAAAACAACATACACGAAAAAAACGAAACAGTATGCGATTTTTTTTCCGTTTTGTGATTGTTTCATTGTTTCTGTGTGGGCCTATTGTTTCATGTGCACATCACTGTCGGCAAGCCGAAAGCAAAGCTCTATTCTCCCAAAAATCGACTGCTCAAGTGTAAAACCAAGGAATTTTTCCTACTATTAATGGAATCTGCTTGTGAGGCATTTGCATTTTGTTTTCGCGCACAGTTCCAGGCTCTTTTCATGCCCGCTCAAACAAAATACAGATGACACAGCAGATTCCATTAGAAGCAGGAAATTTTCCTTGGCTTTACACTCGGGGCAGTCGATTATTGGGAGAAAAGAGCTTTGCTTTTGGCTTGCCAATGGTAAAAATTGAATTTTGTCAAATAAATAAAACAACACAATAAATTGATCAATAACAAGGAAATATCGGCTATAGCCAATAGATGCGCGGCCTTTTTTACCATGTTAAGCAATGAAATGAACAATAAGGAACTCAAGAAAAATTTAAATGACTCAAACTCAATCAGTAACACATTGATATTGGCTTTTTTTGGGTTTCTGAGGCTTTTAAATGATAACAACAATCTAAATAATAATCAATAATTAATACAAGTAAAATTTAATTTTTCGAAATATTTTCGAATTTCAAGCTCTCCATTTTCGAGGTTTTTTGATCATAAATCTGGAACAAATCAAAATTGCGCCAAGCGCACAAAAACGTCCCGAGCCACCACCTAGACGGACCTCCATGCAAAATTTTAGCCAATTTCATTGAAAAACCGAGGAGTATGGGCTGCGGTACCACACACATATATATATATATATATATATATATATATATATATATATATATATATATATATATATGCGGACAGACGGACGAAAAATGAGGTAACTGTATAAGCGGGCCTTGGCCACCCGCCGCTTCGTGCAGGGCGCCAGAGCTCCTCCGGCCTCCGGGCACGGGCGCTACGGCCCCTACGCTTCGCCTAGCATGCTTCGCATGCTAGGCTACGCTCCGGGGCCTCCGCGCCCATGCCCTACGGCCTCCGGAGCTCTGACTGCCCTGCCCGTCGCGGCAGGCGGCCTGCGGCCGCGCAAAAATAAGTTTTGAAAAAAATATAAAAGCAGAATTATTGGCAAACAAGAAAACTGTTGGGAAATTTTATTGCTACTACATTTGGGACAATCGGTTTTTGGGAGAAAATAGCTTTATTACTTTATTACCAGTTAATTCCGCGAAGAAGTAGAAGAAGGAGTTCCGACAATTGTTTTTTTGAAATTTTTATGATAAAATAAATCATTTTATAGAAAAGTCAAAAGATAAACTATATTCAATTCGATGTTGTTCTTTCTTCGAATTAAAACGATTGGAGATTTCTGTGCGGAGCAGCGGCCTTTTCAAAATTGAGATCTAGCCATTACTGCAAAAACGTACATATTAGAGAGTATATTATATAACTGGTACCATCGGCAAGCCAAAAATTAGACTCTTTTCTCTCAAAATTGAAAATACCCCGAGTGAAAAGTCAAAGAAATAAAATTACTACTAATGGAATCTGCTGCTTGGACAATTGCATTTTGTTTTGGGCGCACAGTTCCAAGTCTCTTTCCATGTGCGCCCAAAAACAAAATGCAGATGTCGCAGCAGATTCCATTAGTAGTAATTTTATTTCTTTGACTTTTCACTCGGGGTATTTTCAATTTTGAGAGAAAAGAGTCTTATTTTTGGCTTGCCGATGGTACCAGTTATTTCTTCTACTTTTGATAAAATGTGAAAATCAGCTGGAACAAAATTTCAGGTAGCAAAAAATAAGTTTGGCTTGCCGATGGTACCACACATTTTACCCACTTTTTATACAAAAAACAAAAAGTTATGCATTGAGGAAGGTTCGAACCCAGCCTTATCTTCTAATTGTCTAGCGAAAAAGCATGAATCTGTATGCATAATTAGCCTATAAAAATTAAATCAAATTAACATTGAACCTTGCCGATTGATGCCTTTAGTGCAGGCCGATTGAATACCTACTATCGTTCATTGAATAGATGCGGAGGAGGAGGAGAAGAAGAAGAAGAAGAAGAAGGAGTTCGGACAAATGGTTTTGAGCAATTTTCTAATTATTGCTGCAACATTTTGGCGATTTCTCGCGAGTTTTGGACAATTAGATGTTGCTCTTTCCAATGAAAAAAGAATTATAACGATTGGAGCTTTCTATGAGGAGCAGCAGCCTTATCAAAGTTAAGATCTAGCAATAACCCCGAAAACGTACACCTGGGTCGAAAAGAGGGGCTGGGCGCTGACACTCTGCTAACGCTCCGTTCGCGCCAGCCCAATTAGAGTTCTGACATTGGAATACCACCATCACCACAATCACTAACTGTCGTAACTGTATCTGTTCAGATTGAACTCAGACACTTCATTTATAAGATTATCTGATTTCAAACAAATCGACCTTATGTCAACTGCCCATTGAAAACTAGGGGCCCGATGGTCAATCTATAAATTTAGCGAAACATCAGCTTTGCGGTTGGTACCTCGTCTCCTTGGTCGCGAGGAGGCTGTAGGAGGGAGGGGCGGAGGAGGTTTTGAAGGGTGACAGAGCTGGGTGTGGCAGTTTGGCGAGCAGCGACCTCGAACTCATCCAGGGGCACAGCGAGTAGTTGAAGACGGAGGCCTTCGGGGCTGCAGCTGAGAAGAAGAAAGCAACGAAGCATTGGGGGCAGTTCATGTATTCCGTTCTGGTACCAAATTCCGGGTTCCTCACCTACATTTCTTCTAAACTGTGAAACGAATCTCCAACTGCCCTACTTCGCTAACTTTCTATTTCTGCTGGAGTGGTTTAGTTTCTAACTGCACATTCAATCTGCCCCATTAGGCTGACACCTAGTTTCCCCCCCATGGCCATAACCCCCCGACCATGGAGGCACTGAGGATCACCCTGAGCAGAAGCTTCGACTATGCACTGTTTAGGGAGCATATGCAAAACTCAACAATCAATCAAAATTACATTGCCACATCACTTAACTGGGTAGCCAGCACTGATTGTCTATTGCTGAACATATCACGGCTTCTGACACTTAATTTGACCAAAGTGGTGCATATAATTGATTTCTGACCCTGAGAAAGTTATATATTAATGAAACATTAGGCACATGAGTAGTTTTAGGGCATTGCGAATCAAAGATTAAATGCCGGGTAACATCCTGCAATGTAGGTTTTTATTGAGGCATTCAACGTTCAAACGGACTTCACAACTGAACGATTCTATTCAACCGCATTTTTTTAAGCCCAAGAACGTCTATGTAGGTGCTTTCTACGGCCCATGGCAGCCGTTAACAAAAGGCAACTTTCGGCCCCTGTGTTATAATGTCGTTAATGCTCGAAAAGCAATAATAACAATCAAATGACAAAAACGGTGATTCAAAGCAATCTATAGAAGCCACATGGCGCACCCAGGGTCGGAGTATGGCCAGTGCGGTAGAGTCCCGATAACTGTGCAGTTTGAGCACGCAACAGTGTCAGCACTGTCAGCTTGGCTCCTTGGGCCCCAATTTTGGGGTAGCATTCGCTGTTATTGCAGATTGTGAACAACGGCTCTCAGTAGCACAGGCCCCAGCCGTGCCAATCAAGTCATTTGAGTCATACTTCTCAGGGACAGAAGGTGATTCTGGTCACTGGGACAGTTGATCTTTCACAAATCTATATGGCTGAGGCACAAATAAATATGCTATTTAACATAATAATCTACTGGGAAAATTCACTTAGTTTCTTTCATATTGCACCTATATACTTCCTCCTTTAAAAGAAAAAAACAAATAGAACATGGGCTGAGAAAGCGAAAGGTGGAATTATCTCAAATCAGGCGCAAGTATAGCAGTAGCAGCAAATAATGTGTTAAAGGAAGAAGATGGCTAAAATGATGACGAGGATCCAGCGGATATTGCCTATGCCCAGGGCGACCACACTTAGGCTCCACACGAGCTTCCAGACAGGTTCTGTTAGAGCTTGAAATTTTACTTCTTAGGGAAGAGCTTTTATCAGCAGGATGCCACAGTTCCACGAACTGTTATCTTCTCATTGGAGAGAATGTCCATCTAAAGATGGCGGCAAGCCTATTTAATAAAGTGGCTTTGCACCGCTGCATTCTAGTGAAGAGGCAGCTTTTGTAGGGGTATGTTTCGTCCATAAATCCATAGTCTTTCGAGTTCTATTGCTGGTGCGTGGTATATTGAAGCAAGGCCACGCACCTCTGGGCGTTTGGTTTGGTTTCGTTTGGTATATGCCGATAGGTGTTCCCTTCTTTCTCAGAAAAAAACAGAGTCACCGAAAAAAAGCAAGATATGCAATCGAAACAAACTACAAAGCTTTTTTGTGATCAATCGTTGAGCATGCGAACTTTCTGAGGGATTGTTGCAAAAATCCGATTTTGGAAAACAAATCGGCGCAGAGCGCCGAAAACCAGCACAAATATTGGCAGTATCGCCACGTACTGTACCTGAAAAAGTTTTGAGTTTTTTGAAGGTCTAACAACGCCTGTTTAGAGAACTTGATAACTACAAGTATGGTATAGTTCATTTCTGATTCAGTTTCGTCCAGTAAAACCTAACATAAATTGGAGGAAAGGCTAACCCAGCCCCATTTCAACAGCTCCCAAACTCCGGCATAGTACAAGATGCTCTGAGTGGGAACCGCGAATTTCAACTGCAATAAAAGATTAAACTGAAAAATCCAACTCTCAAGACCAAGCCTTGGCAGTGAATGAAGTTTGAGCTCTAGCTGGTGGCGCAGGCTGCCAGTGCATCTGTTTGTTGCTCAGACGCAGGCTGACATTTCGACCGGCGTAGTTTCCTCTCAAGTTGTCCAGGCGGAAATCTTCCGCCTGCAGTGAAGCAGTCTTTAGCAGCAAAAAATTCGGATTCAGAAATTCAGAAAATTTTTCTAAGAATTCAGTAAAATTCTTTGGCAATGTTTGCAAATTACAAATTACAATTCACAGCTAGCACAATGTTGACTTACTGTGAAGTGGTCTTCATAAGCATAAACCTTGGCAAGCCGTGGACTCCCGTCCAGGCTGGTTAGGTTGATGGGGTGCTTGGCCCAACGTCTATCCACACCTTAACCAAAACTTCTTTCGACGACAGAAGCCACGTCTGTAAAATTTCAGTTTCAATCAAATGTTTAAATATAGCTTGGTATTTGGCAAGACCTCGATGCCAGAGAGGAATACGCTGGAAGAGCTGGAAGTCCCCACTGATGCTCACCTCAGCAGACTCCACTGGCCAGGATTCCTCCAGCCAAATCATACCCACCATCTAAAACCATTTTGAATCAATGAAAAATTTTCCGTTGCAGTGTTTATACGCTCAAATTAGTTTTGCTATTTCAAATCCAACATTACAGCTCTTTTTCACAATTATTCCGCCAATTCGAAAATACCCCAATCATTCTCCATCCATTCCAAATGCAACCTATAAGCTTTCCTCTCGACCCTTGACAACCAATTCAAAGTCCAGTGAAAGTTACTTCGGAGAGAAAGAGAAAGACCTCAAAACGAGAGTAGAGCTGAAGCTGATAGTGGAAGAAGAGGAGAGCGCTGAGCCCCTGGACTGCCTCTCCCTCTGCCAGGGGAAAGGTGATGCTGATCTCGATCTCGTCGGCTTTCCCATCCCGATTCACGTCCAATCCGCGGCTCTGAGAGCGCATTATTACTCATGATATGAATGCATTCAATTGCCTGTTCATCCGTGGTTCATCTCAAATTTTGGCTGCAGCAAAGCGTAATAACTGAATTAAAAAAATGTGTTCCGAGAAATATTAAAAATTATTGAATATTTTTCAATACATTTTAAGATTTTAGAAAATTTGGTTCGAATTTATAAGTAAACTCGGTCGCAACCTTAATAACCGGTATGCGCAGTCGTTCCTGCTCCATTTCATTCAGCTCCGCAAAACTGCTCCAAACCATGTAGTCAGTGGCTCTCTTGCTGCAAAAAAACTCATTAAAAAATTTCAAGATTAACCGACAAAGCGCCCTACCCAGTAGCAAGCAGAATGAATTCGTGGCGGAAGCGAATGCCTGGCTGCTCTTCATAGCTCCGGGTCTTGAGCCAGAAGCCCTGGCTCCGGTAAGCGACCAGAAGCGGACAGATTATCGTTAGTGCTAGGCTCAACAACTGCAATCAGATCCTGGGGATTAGAAGATGACAGCAAGCGGCAAGAGAGATGGATTAATAATAAAATTGGCAAAATGCCGATTGTTTAAGGATTTTCTCAAAAAGCAATCTGACATTTGTAATTTGACATCTGACATTTCCAAAGCACAGCCCTTGATCATCTCAGAGGAGCAAAATATGCATTGGAAAAGTTTGCACAAATAACAATCAATGCAGAAAACAAGGCACACCTGAAAGAGGGCAGCAGGGGAGGCGTAGGCAGCCCGGTACTTCTGCACAATCGGCTGACTGTAGACCAGAAAACTGGCCATCTTGGCAACTGGGAAGACGTGGAATATGAGATGAGGCAGTGAAGGCAGGGAGCGGCCTTACGGATTTAGTTTAGTTGATGAGTCCCTGTAGACGCAGCAGACGGCGTCACCTAGCTTCAGTGAACTCTGCTTCCACCTCCACGAGGCTGGCCAGCACCCGCTCTTCAATTGTTCATTTGTTTTTGACAAATTTATAGTCAGAGAAATTTATTTATTTTTTAAATACTGCTTTATTTCAGTCATTTGTAAAATGGACAATTGAAGAGCGGGAGCCGCCAGCCTAGAACAGAGCTAGCGCCCGCCCCTGATTGACTTGCCTGCAATGAACAAGCCGAGGCCGACGACGTAGATGGAAGCAAGAAGGGCGCAGGCAGTGCAGAATCCACGCAGAAGCCTACCACTCGCGGATCTGCTCAACCAGATTTGGGCATTCGCTGACAAATGCCTATTGAGGCTGAGCAGCAACAAATAGAAACCTTCAGCCTGCTGGCTGGACAATATTTTTGCTTTTTGAAAGCGACTTTGGATTAAGCTATTGAAGAAAAAAGGTGCAAATGGCCCTCAAACTGACGAAGCGAATAAGACTTCACATAGTCTTGCCTGTCCAATGGCTCTCCTTTGTTTGCACCGCGTGTTGCCAGGGCAACAGAGGACAGAATGCAGCCTTTTCCTCCAGCTCCAGAGTTTTCACTGAGTTTTATCTTTATTCTCCTGGCATTTCTTGGATCACCCTAGGCATTCTGACACAGATTATTTTGGCCAGACCAGCCGAAATCAATCCCAATTTATTGCCGTAATGCAGCATTGAAAACAGCGTGTCCTACGTTACTGCTTTCTCGTGCAAATAGCAGTCTTTCTGGATTTCGTAACTACAACCGCTAGAAATGAAATTGTTTCCTTGGTTGATACAAATAAAATGGAGGACCGGGACTACTGATCAACCTGGCCTGCCGAACCACGCAAATAACGCATTTTTATGAAACATCATGATTCCAAAACAAACGGTATCTTCCCTCCATGACCCCCTTCTCTAACTCTTGAGGGAAAAAAGCGAATCAGGGACAGAAGGAGTCCGCCTGATAATGACTGATGAAGAGGCCGGAGGAGTGGAACTGGTAGCAGTTGCAAATGCGCGCTTCTACAAATCCCCGCCGGGCCAGCCGGGGGCTGAAGTCGACAGTTGAACCCTGCAGCAGAGCCATGCCCCAGAGTCAGCCACCCAGGTCGGGCTCACCACCGATGGGGCCCTCTCTACCCTCCATTCTCCTGCTAGCCATTTGAAGTGGCATGGCTGAGTCTACTCGCATCTCGGATGTTTCACCATTTTGCAAAATAAAGCCATGCAGTTGATTTTCCCAATCCCAAGACTCCAGCTGTTTCTCTCCCCTGCCGCCCATAGAGTCTTCGCTGCTGGACCACCGCCCCGAGTTCAGCCTCGACGAAGGTCTGGCACTGTTTGGCCCTCCGCTCGGAAGCAAAGAAGCCTATTTAGTGGTGGAGGAAGGTCTGGTGTCTCCGGAGCCCATGGAGGAGGCTCAGCCGGTGGACATCGGGGACTACTCTGATCCGTTGCCCTCCGTCCTATACGGCAATTTCCGTCCTGTCCTTAAAGGACAAACGACCTAATTTACACCGTCCTGAAATCTGGCTTTTAGGTGCAGAATACAAAGCCCTTAGGTTATATATCTTGCAAGGAAACTTGGATTTTCTTAATTCGTGCTATTTTATTTTTTTATGATTTTTTGAAGTTTCTATTTTTGTCTACAGGGTGTTCAACTTAACAGGCAACGCCTGACTTTGAGCGATCGCCATTGACTCATT
>JASANA010010014.1:0-40565 GCA_030248095.1 Ptycholaimellus sp. GST1_10
ACAAATGAACCGAGGCTAAAATGGAAGAAAAATGAAAGAATTGGAGCTCTGATTGCAGAAATTAGATTTATCAAAAACTTCATAAAAAAACGTAAAATTGCACCGTATGGGAGCGGATGCAGGGAGCCAGTTTGGATGCTTCCTGGCTAAACGCTGCATGTCACGCCGAAATTGGCGCGTCAGGAAGACATAGAGCCAGGGATTGGCCATGGAGTTGAGCGGGAAAAACATCACCAGCAGTGCCTTGGACGTTGAGATTGATATCAAAGGCATCTGAAATTTTGCCTCCTATCACGTTCAAATATTAACTGAGAGAGCTCTAGGAAGCAGGAAGTCAATTTCAAACTAGCTTATTTCAATCTCCTGGCAAATGGCACTAAGCAAACATGTTTCACAAGAATTAATGCTATGTAAATCGAAATAGAACGTTAAAAGCGGCGGTAAGGCCGAAAAATGGTGGGTATCCAGCAGAGAGCATTTGTGCCGAGGAGAAAGCCCAGCATGTCACGCCGAAATTGGCGCGTCAGGAAGACATAGAGCCAGGGATTGGCCATGGAGTTGAGCGGGAAAAACATCACCAGCAGTGCCTTGGACGTTGAGATTGATATCAAAGGCATCTGAAATTTTGCCTCCTATCACGTTCAAATATTAACTGAGAGAGCTCTAGGAAGCAGGAAGTCAATTTCAAACTAGCTTATTTCAATCTCCTGGCAAATGGCACTAAGCAAACATGTTTCACATGAATTAATGCTATGTAAATCGAAATAGAACGTTAAAAGCGGCGGTAAGGCCGAAAAAAATGGTGGGTATCCAGCAGAGAGCATTTGTGCCGAGGAGAAAGCCCATCTTCTTCGCTATCATCACATCTTCTGGGGTACGATTCCGCGTGGATTGGACGGAGGTGACCATCTGGTAGATGGACACGTAGCAACCCACTATGCCTGCAGTAAGTTCCCAGCCAATTACTGCTGACGTCAATGAATACTTCAGCTAGCCCCGAACTGAGCTTCCTTGGCAGCAACGGCTCCTTGCATCGGCCTATTCTTAGCAGAAACGGAGCACACCGCAGAAGAAGGCAGCGTTGGTGAGGAGGCCGAGCAGGAGATAGGCCCGGTCCAGATGGCTGCGAATACGGATGGGGAGGCAGGTGGCGGTGGCGGAGTAGGCGGAGATGCCGGTGAGGGGCAGGGCGGCCAACAGCAGTGCCAGTGCCCAGCCCAGAGCCAGCCACCGAGCCGCCTGCCCCAGGCTCAGGTAGTGGCCCCAGAGGCTAGAGCTACCTACCGCAGAAGAAGGCAGCGTTGGTGAGGAGGCCGAGCAGGAGATAGGCCCGGTCCAGATGGCTGCGAATACGGATGGGGAGGCAGGTGGCGGTGGCGGAGTAGGCGGAGATGCCGGTGAGGGGCAGGGCGGCCAACAGCAGTGCCAGTGCCCAGCCCAGAGCCAGCCACCGAGCCGCCTGCCCCAGGCTCAGGTAGTGGCCCCAGAGGCTAGAGCTACCTACCGCAGAAGAAGGCAGCGTTGGTGAGGAGGCCGAGCAGGAGATAGGCCCGGTCCAGATGGCTGCGAATACGGATGGGGAGGCAGGTGGCGGTGGCGGAGTAGGCGGAGATGCCGGTGAGGGGCAGGGCGGCCAACAGCAGTGCCAGTGCCCAGCCCAGAGCCAGCCACCGAGCCGCCTGCCCCAGGCTCAGGTAGTGGCCCCAGAGGCTAGAGCTACCTACCGCAGAAGAAGGCAGCGTTGGTGAGGAGGCCGAGCAGGAGATAGGCCCGGTCCAGATGGCTGCGAATACGGATGGGGAGGCAGGTGGCGGTGGCGGAGTAGGCGGAGATGCCGGTGAGGGGCAGGGCGGCCAACAGCAGTGCCAGTGCCCAGCCCAGAGCCAGCCACCGAGCCGCCTGCCCCAGGCTCAGGTAGTGGCCCCAGAGGCTAGAGCTACCTACCGCAGAAGAAGGCAGCGTTGGTGAGGAGGCCGAGCAGGAGATAGGCCCGGTCCAGATGGCTGCGAATACGGATGGGGAGGCAGGTGGCGGTGGCGGAGTAGGCGGAGATGCCGGTGAGGGGCAGGGCGGCCAACAGCAGTGCCAGTGCCCAGCCCAGAGCCAGCCACCGAGCCGCCTGCCCCAGGCTCAGGTAGTGGCCCCAGAGGCTAGAGCTACCTACCGCAGAAGAAGGCAGCGTTGGTGAGGAGGCCGAGCAGGAGATAGGCCCGGTCCAGATGGCTGCGAATACGGATGGGGAGGCAGGTGGCGGTGGCGGAGTAGGCGGAGATGCCGGTGAGGGGCAGGGCGGCCAACAGCAGTGCCAGTGCCCAGCCCAGAGCCAGCCACCGAGCCGCCTGCCCCAGGCTCAGGTAGTGGCCCCAGAGGCTAGAGCTACCTACCGCAGAAGAAGGCAGCGTTGGTGAGGAGGCCGAGCAGGAGATAGGCCCGGTCCAGATGGCTGCGAATACGGATGGGGAGGCAGGTGGCGGTGGCGGAGTAGGCGGAGATGCCGGTGAGGGGCAGGGCGGCCAACAGCAGTGCCAGTGCCCAGCCCAGAGCCAGCCACCGAGCCGCCTGCCCCAGGCTCAGGTAGTGGCCCCAGAGGCTAGAGCTACCTACCGCAGAAGAAGGCAGCGTTGGTGAGGAGGCCGAGCAGGAGATAGGCCCGGTCCAGATGGCTGCGAATACGGATGGGGAGGCAGGTGGCGGTGGCGGAGTAGGCGGAGATGCCGGTGAGGGGCAGGGCGGCCAACAGCAGTGCCAGTGCCCAGCCCAGAGCCAGCCACCGAGCCGCCTGCCCCAGGCTCAGGTAGTGGCCCCAGAGGCTAGAGCTACCTACCGCAGAAGAAGGCAGCGTTGGTGAGGAGGCCGAGCAGGAGATAGGCCCGGTCCAGATGGCTGCGAATACGGATGGGGAGGCAGGTGGCGGTGGCGGAGTAGGCGGAGATGCCGGTGAGGGGCAGGGCGGCCAACAGCAGTGCCAGTGCCCAGCCCAGAGCCAGCCACCGAGCCGCCTGCCCCAGGCTCAGGTAGTGGCCCCAGAGGCTAGAGCTACCTACCGCAGAAGAAGGCAGCGTTGGTGAGGAGGCCGAGCAGGAGATAGGCCCGGTCCAGATGGCTGCGAATACGGATGGGGAGGCAGGTGGCGGTGGCGGAGTAGGCGGAGATGCCGGTGAGGGGCAGGGCGGCCAACAGCAGTGCCAGTGCCCAGCCCAGAGCCAGCCACCGAGCCGCCTGCCCCAGGCTCAGGTAGTGGCCCCAGAGGCTAGAGCTACCTACCGCAGAAGAAGGCAGCGTTGGTGAGGAGGCCGAGCAGGAGATAGGCCCGGTCCAGATGGCTGCGAATACGGATGGGGAGGCAGGTGGCGGTGGCGGAGTAGGCGGAGATGCCGGTGAGGGGCAGGGCGGCCAACAGCAGTGCCAGTGCCCAGCCCAGAGCCAGCCACCGAGCCGCCTGCCCCAGGCTCAGGTAGTGGCCCCAGAGGCTAGAGCTACCTACCGCAGAAGAAGGCAGCGTTGGTGAGGAGGCCGAGCAGGAGATAGGCCCGGTCCAGATGGCTGCGAATACGGATGGGGAGGCAGGTGGCGGTGGCGGAGTAGGCGGAGATGCCGGTGAGGGGCAGGGCGGCCAACAGCAGTGCCAGTGCCCAGCCCAGAGCCAGCCACCGAGCCGCCTGCCCCAGGCTCTGTTATCTTGCCTGCCCCAGGCTACAGGTAGTGGCCCCCCAGGGAGACCTAGGACTGACAATAGTACCAGGAGTAGGGCGAAGCCAACACAAGAACTTCAGAAAAATTGAAAAAACAAATAGTCCGGCAAAGTGTATTGTCCGGCAAAGTACTGGAGGGTCAGGTAGTGGCCCCAGAGGCTAGAGCTACCTACCGCAGAAGAAGGCAGCGTTGGTAAGGAGGCCGAGCAGGAGATAGGCCCGGTCCAGATGGCTGCGAATACGGATGGGGAGGCAGGTGGCGGTGGCGGAGTAGGCGGAGATGCCGGTGAGGGGCAGGGCGGCCAACAGCAGTGCCAGTGCCCAGCCCAGAGCCAGCCACCGAGCCGCCTGCCCCAGGCTCAGGTAGTGGCCCCAGAGGCTAGAGCTACCTACCGCAGAAGAAGGCAGCGTTGGTGAGGAGGCCGAGCAGGAGATAGGCCCGGTCCAGATGGCTGCGAATACGGATGGGGAGGCAGGTGGCGGTGGCGGAGTAGGCGGAGATGCCGGTGAGGGGCAGGGCGGCCAACAGCAGTGCCAGTGCCCAGCCCAGAGCCAGCCACCGAGCCGCCTGCCCCAGGCTCAGGTAGTGGCCCCAGAGGCTAGAGCTACCTACCGCAGAAGAAGGCAGCGTTGGTGAGGAGGCCGAGCAGGAGATAGGCCCGGTCCAGATGGCTGCGAATACGGATGGGGAGGCAGGTGGCGGTGGCGGAGTAGGCGGAGATGCCGGTGAGGGGCAGGGCGGCCAACAGCAGTGCCAGTGCCCAGCCCAGAGCCAGCCACCGAGCCGCCTGCCCCAGGCTCAGGTAGTGGCCCCAGAGGCTAGAGCTACCTACCGCAGAAGAAGGCAGCGTTGGTAAGGAGGCCGAGCAGGAGATAGGCCCGGTCCAGATGGCTGCGAATACGGATGGGGAGGCAGGTGGCGGTGGCGGAGTAGGCGGAGATGCCGGTGAGGGGCAGGGCGGCCAACAGCAGTGCCAGTGCCCAGCCCAGAGCCAGCCACCGAGCCGCCTGCCCCAGGCTCAGGTAGTGGCCCCAGAGGCTAGAGCTACCTACCGCAGAAGAAGGCAGCGTTGGTAAGGAGGCCGAGCAGGAGATAGGCCCGGTCCAGATGGCTGCGAATACGGATGGGGAGGCAGGTGGCGGTGGCGGAGTAGGCGGAGATGCCGGTGAGGGGCAGGGCGGCCAACAGCAGTGCCAATGCCCAGCCCAGAGCCAGCCACCGAGCCGCCTGCCCCAGGCTCAGGTAGTGGCCCCAAAAACTCCACCGCGTCATGTACCTCCATGGTGCACCTTGATTTGGCCATAGAATCAGCTCTCTAGCAAAGAGGCTTACCAGACTTCAAAGCTGAGCATGAACATGGAGACAACGGAGAGCTGAGAAGCGAATACGGCTAGGAATCCGGCCAGGGCACAGCCGGGCCCCGTCTGCCACTCCACGGCATAGTTGTAGTACAGGCCCATCGTTCCAGCATCTTCGCAGGCCAGTATCAGCATGTACTCAAGACCGCATTCAATCCGCGCCCATTCATTGAGCAGACACATTTCTATGAAAAATTGACAATATGATACAGGAAATGCGATCACCATCCCAGTGCAATGGATAATTTTTGGAAAGATTGATTTAGATTGATGTCGTGCAAGAAAAATGTGAGGACAAACAATGCCCAGAAGCAGGTCGGCAAAGGCCAGGTTTGCCATGAGGAAAAGGTGGACGTGACGATTGCGCGGCATCCCCTCCGCTGACAGGGCGAGCACTGCAGAACACTTTTCTTTTTCTCCTTAACCAATTTTTTTGTTTCTTTCAAAATGACGATCAATCGAAGTACGGTGCCCAGATGAGGTAGGTTAAAGCAGAAAGGATGCGGTGGTAGCGGAGGAAGAAAGTGAAATGGAGAGTACCGATGAGAACGGTGAGGTTGCCAGCGATGGCGAAGAGGGAAACGAGCCAGGCAATGAGACGGAAAATGCTGATGCCCAGCAGATCCTCGCATGGGTTCAAGGCATCCGCTTCTGGCTGGCACTCCACAGCCCGGTACTGCTGCTCCACGCCTAACAACTAATTTGTTCTTTTCCCGTTTTTGCCCCCAGCTCAAGACTCACGACCGTTATTGGAGGGGCTTTTCCGTTTCTCCAACCACAAAAGCGCATTATTGCAAAATTTAGGTTTTAGAATAAGGGTGAGATTTGCTAAGTCATTAGAGATTGCTCTAAATTTTCCAGATTATTGCAGAAAAATTCTAAATCGTTAATTTTACCTTTGATGACTTTATTTTGGCAAACACGATCCGAAACAACGAAAGGCTTGACGCTCACTGGCTCCTTAAAACGGGCTAATTTGCAGTGCAAATATGCTTTTGTTTCAAAATCATCACAATATTCAAACTATGCAAAATAACAGCGTAAGACCTTGAGGAAACCAAAGTTGTCTTCATCCAATTCACCGGAATGCAGAGTGAAAGTTGGCTGTGTTGATTCGCTATTCTCTGCCATTCTCTCCTTAGGGATCTTGAATACACCATTGCCTCAATCCAATTATGAAACATGGCAAGAAACGTGGAATTCGTTAAAATCGAATAATTTTTAGGCCTCAATAGTTTAAGCCCAGCCTCAATATTTTAATGGAAAAACTGAACGCTGAAGGTCTCACCTACTTTGAACTTTCTTGGCTATGAAGTCGTTTTCTGTGACATTGCTGCCTTTGGCCGCTTTAGGAGGTGGTAGCTCGAAGAGAGTTTCAGCTTGTTCCCTTTTTCCCGATTTTGTGTTTTCCTCAAAAGTTCCATCAAATGGAAGTAACGTGATGCTCAAAATTTCGACCCAAATTTTTGAGTCAACATATCGCTGGTAGTTTGTTTTACTAAGTGACCAAGAGCTATTTTCTGAAATAGTTTCCTCGTCAAATTGGTGTTACATAACTTCCCCATATGAGATTGAAAGTAAAAAAAGGAAAAACTTTGTAAGTTGAAACAACAAGGGAATATCAGCTATCGCCAATTGCGCGGCCATCTTGACACTTAACATGCAACATTCCAGTTCCTTCAAATGATTACTTCGGTTGAACCAGGAATGAGTGCAGTGACAAAAAAAGACCTGCAGCAGAAATGCAGTAGGAAACACGGCAGCTTGAGATTCGTTTCAGTTTGGAGAAAATGTAGGCTGTAATGCTTTCTTTGAACCACAAATCACATGCTCAGGATTGTCAGGAATTTTGTTCCAGGACGAAGTGCATCTTTGAGCCATGGCATGTGGACGTTGAGCATAGTTGACCATTGCAGGGTTTCAGTTTACCACAGTAACTATAACTCAATTGGATTAATAAACAACACACAGAAATGAAATTTTAAGGTCTCATTTTGGTTTCTGAGGGTTTTAAAACAAAAAATAATACTTTTAATAATTAATACAAATAAAATTAACACTTTCGAAAAATTTTCGAATTTCAAGGCCCTGATTTTCGAGGTTTTTTGACCATAAATCCAGAACAAGTCAAAATTTCGCCGATCCCAAAAAAACGCCCCGAGCCACCACCCAGACTGACCTGCATGCAAAATTTCAGCCCATTTGGTTGAAAAACCGAGGAGTACGGGCTCTGGAACCACATATATATATATGCGGACAGACGGACGAAAAATGGGGTAACTGTATAAGCGGGCCTTGGCCGCCCGCCGCTTCGGGCAGGGCGCCAGAGCTCCTCCGGCCTCCGGGCACGGGTGCTACGGCCCCTACGCTTCGCCTAGCATGCTTCGCATGCTAGGCTACGCTCCGGGGCCTCCGCACCCATGCCCTCCGGCCTCCGGAGCTCTGACTGCCCTGCCCTCCGCGGCAGGCGGCCTGCGGCCGCGCAAAAATTACAAGGTAGCGTTTGCGTCTTGGCGGCGGTAGGAGTTGTGGAGCAGGAAGGCTGTCCTCCTTCGAGCCCGCTTCACTGGATTCATTGGCACAGAAGCGATGTTTCAGCGCTGCCATGTTCTCAGCCAGCCAATTTCCAGCATCGCGCAGCCACTTCACCGGATCTGCTTTCTGTATTTTCATTTTCATTTTTGTAATTTTCTGGTAAAACAATGGAACATCGCTGGCATCAGAAATTTTTTTTCGAACTCTATTTTTTCTTGATTTTCCGAAATAATAAATTTGGGACTTGAAATAAATTCGTAAATTTGTTTGTTTCGTAAATAATGCTAATAAATAATGCTAATAATAAAAAATAAATAATGCTTAAAATGAAAAATAAAGCAACGTGAAGGAGGCAACAGTGGTACTCGTAGTGCAGCGAAGCGTATTTGAGGCTACTGAAAGCCTGGATGGGCGGAAGCTGCTTCAGCTCTCTGCTGCCAGTCAGTGTGAGATTGACCACACTTTTGAGGCCGATTTCAGGCAAGCTTTTCAAGTAGGTGTTGGAGAGGTCTCTCAAAAGTTTTCCCAATTTTCCAGCGCCCAAAATGTTAGCGCACTAGCAAGGCTGTGATGCTGGCATTGGCGAATGCCCGACTGGCCAATTCCTCCAGCGGATTGTCACGAAGAATTCTAAAATATCTCAGCTAAGTTTGAGCACCTGAACAAGTGAATGCAGAAAGAATGCCAGCCAACCATCAGAGCCAAATGAAGAAAGAAGAAAAAGGGGGCAAAGAAGGCCTAACAGATGCTGAATGCTGGAACCATCAAAGGCAGCCGCTGGAAGGCTGTGCAGTCGGTTGAAACCCAGGTGGAGGAGACGGAGCTTCAGCTGGCTCAACGCCTCCGCGGTCAGCTTCACCAGAGCATTGTGGCTGAGGTCTCTGTAAACGGCACAATCTTCCACTGCCCGCTCGGATTGGTAGAGATTAGGCAGAAAAGGAAGGCACACATTTCCGTAAGCAGAATTGCGCTGGAATCGGGCATGCGGAACTGCGGCACTTGGGAGAGGCCGGCATGGCGAATGGCGCTAAAGATGAACAGGAGATTATAAAGGTGAATGGAGAGAAGAAGAAGGAACAATCGGCGGAGAATCGGGGAGAGGACCAGCTGGCCATCTATCCGAAGCAGTTGCGGTGCGAATTGTAAGCTCCTGAAAGTACTCTAATATAATATTTTCACTCAGGTTCATAGATTGCAAAGTTTTGATCATTTTATTTCACTCCATGTTTAAGAAATCTGCATGAATGTTTCAATCAAAAGAAGTCCAATAGGGTCGAAGCTTTAGCAATCACATGACTTTATACCCGAGCGAATATGTCAAGTATTAAAATCAAATTACAAGATCCAAGGCATTCAAGGCGCTCAATGACCTCAAAAATTAATCTTCCAAAATGATCATCTCTCTTCAGCCATCAATCAGACGTGACACTGCCCTGCTTCCCGATCCAATCAAGTGGTACAATGGTAGCGGTCAAATCAATGCAGGCCAATGCTTCAATCACACCTCCTTGAATCCGCTCCAGCTAATCGGCTCAGTGGGGAAGCAGGCCAGGAAACCGCGTCGCATCTCAGCCTCCTTCCCCTCCCTCAATCACTGCCAATATCCTCTCACAACAGCCACCCAAACCCCTCCACTTACTTGTCCACCAACAGGACTCCCGCCCCAGCGCAGATGACCCTAAGGTGGGCCTTCAGGTTCTGGCGCGTGGTGAAAGCCTTTTGGCAACTGGAGCAGGCGAAGGCTCGAATCTGGAGACAGGAGCGGACGTGCTGGAAGATGTCCGCGAAGCGATGCCTGGTGGAGCTGACTTTTTGATAGCCGCAGCGGGAACATTGGATCACAGGCCTGGGCCGCGACACTGGCGATGGAATGACAACTGGATGACCATCACCCGTTTCTTTCCTGTCCTTGAACGACTGCTGCTCTGTGGCAAAGCTGCAGTGAAGCTCTTCTGGCACTCTGCCGGAGACTACTTCCATCCCGTCCTCCTCCTGCTCTTCTTGGTCAGCCCAACTCTGAGGACTGACTGCTGGCGACCTCAGCTCAGCTGAACTGGGCTGGCAGGTGGAGGCTTGGGCGGCTGCGCTGAGGAGGTGGGGGAGGGGCGAGGCGGGGAAGGCAGGCTGGTGCTGCTCCAGGAGGCAGTGCGAGAGGAGGTCGCGGAAGGCGGCGCAGGCGAAGAGGCAGGCGCCGCAGTGCCAGGCGGGAGGGCGGAGGCCGATGTGTACGCGGAGGTTGTGCAGGGCGAGGGAGATATGGTCGCGAAGCTGAACTGGACACTTGGAGCAGAGCATGCCAGTGGCGGGCATGGAAATAGGGGGGGGGGGGGACAGCGGACGTCGAAAAAATCACTTGATTTGGTTTTTTGATCAGAATCGAAGGCGGATATTATTGGTGATTGAGTCGGGGTGAGGGGGATCGGGTCCAAAAAATCTCAATTGTGCCTAGTCAAATCAATTCAGGGGGAGATTTCCCCCCTATTCCCTCTAAATCCATCCTTAAATAAAATACACAATGTATGAGTGGGTAGAAACTGGCCAGGAAAGCGACAATTGTAAAATCGATGTGAATTGTAAAATTGTTTTATGAAAGAAGAAATTACATTTTGCGTAGTTTGGGCAGTGCTTGCAGAATTGCAGCCTCCAAAACATCCAAGGCCGGGGCTCCAGATATATCTCTTAAAAGTTATTCATGAACAACCTCTCAAGGTACCTTGAAATCTTACAATATTTCCAGTTCCTTGAGGAATTGAACATCCTTCAAACGGATCTCTCGCAGTCCTATTCCTCGCATCACCCTGCAAACGATATAAATCAGCACTAAAAGAGACCACAATAGTTTCACTGCAATTTTAATTTCCCATTTCCAATCATTCATTTTCCAATTGTTCCTAAAGCAGCTTCCGGGGCGAAAGAGAAGGAAGGATAACAGCTTCTGGACACTGAAGTTGGTGGGTATTCGGAGGTGTTGCCAGTGAAGGAGCTGGAGACCAGCACAGCAGCACTGACGTCTGCTGGCCACCAGGGAGCAGACACAGCCGCTCTCCACGGCTTCTGCATGCCCGAAGCCCCGACAGTCCACCTCCGCCCCCCAGCCCCTCTCCAAGCCGCTGCCCACCCCCACTGCCAGGCCTCAAAATGCATCCTAATTTTGTTGTTGTCGCTTTGTGACTGTTTTTTAATAAATTTTCCAAGTTTCAATATGAAGAGTTTAAATGGATATTTGATTGACTGAAATTGTTTAGCGGGCACATAAGTGGGAAGAAATGTTCACGTGCAATGGTGAGTTGAAGCCAGAGACGGAGCATTGGAGCCAGGCCAAGCTGGGCGTTTTTGCAGTTTAAAGGGCAGTGGCCAAGCACACGGGCTGACGGCAAACAAGCGGAGGCCAACGTTTGCAGAGAGACTTGTCTGATAGCAGCGCAGTATTTGGACACTCTGCTGCCTGAACGGTTCCGGGCGGACCAATCTGGGGAAAGCAGGGCTTGGGAATGGAGATAAGAGGCTCTGAGGCTGAGTGTAATTGGATCCCCAAACCACTCAACCACTCTAAAACAATGACCTCCATGCCTCCTGCTCTTTCCAACCTCTGCCGAACTGTGAATTGATGGCCAAGCTTAGCCTCAAATATGATTGTACATCGCAAGGCCAAATATGATAAGTATGCCAGGCCAAATATGATTGTACACCGCAAATATCAGTTAAATTTATGACAATAATTTTTACGTTCCGATTTTTTATGAAAATGGATGAAAATTTGGATAAAAGTACGTCATAACTTGAACTTGAAGTATCTGTACTAACTAACTTATACATTAATATCACAATGCATCAATGCCTCGGGATGTTTCTGCAGTTTATTTCTTTTTCCGATGAGGCATATAGCCAGACATATAGCCATATTTCGCTAAACCGGAAATAGCTTGACGTTCAACAGTTTTTTTAACAAATCTATTGTAAAATAGCGTAATTCAGCTACCTGTACATTCTTTTCCACCAAAACTTTTGCCTAAGAATTTTAAATTATGGTCTTACACTTATATTTTCGCTCAGGTAAATAGATCATTTTTAACATTTTTTGCCAGAAAAAAAACAGAAAATTTGGGTGATTGGGGGATTTTTGTGCCTAAAAGTGTATTTGAAGCAATATTTTAGTCCGAAAACTATTTTACAGAAATTGTGAATTAGCTATCCTGCAGAACCTTATGTTCGAGCTATAATCTGCAGCTTGTACAATTCCACATTGTTTTTTATCCCGCTAACAAGCCCAGCAAACGTACAGCAAACAAATTCCGCAGTCAGGCGGTGCACTCGAGCTAGAGGGCCAGTTTCTCCTCAATCACAGGCCGTGGATGGGCTGCAATTTTTTCCAGCCCATCGCCCCCCTCGACGCAGGGGCAGAGATAGAGGGGCGGGGGGAGGTGATGGAGGAGGCAGGGGCTGGGGGTTGCTAGGCGCCGCTTTGAAGCTCTCTCTCTGGCCAGCGGTCAAGGCCTCGTGCCGGGCGCCGCCTAGCGCCACCTCATGATTGCACAATAATACGCCTACCATCACTCACGCCCCCTACCGCACTCCTTTCTCACCCCCGCCCCGCACAACTGTCCAAGCCTTGCCTCTGCCGCCCAGATGCTGCTGAAGGAGCTGGTGGGGCTAGGCCTGGTGGCCAGTCTGCTGCCGTCCAATCGAGCCGGTTGGTGCCAGAGAGTCAGTTGGTGAAGCAGAAAGGTGGGAGGGGTGGACTGCAGTGATGACGTACGAAGGCTGTTTCGACGTCTTCCAGCCCGGCTACAACCCCGCCAAGGTCAACGGGCTCTGTAGAGGCGTAGGGGCTGGCGCCGGCACATCTGTCATCGGAGGACGCCTCTTTCCCGTCCCTGCTTTCCTCCCCTTTGCCTTCTTCTCTTCTCAGCAACTGAAGAGCACATCGCTTTCACTGAAGCAGATGCTCTCCTTCATTCTTTTGTAGCCCCAAATACTTAGGAGGAGTACAAATGAAGGCGCTAGGCTATGCCGAACTAAGGGAACGCTTGGAAGCAGCTGCTGAACCCACATATGGTCCTGACTCCTGAAGGTGGCCGTGAGCCGGCGGAATGCGCTGACCAGCGGCGGCCTGATCACCGAGAGCCCGCGCAGCTGCCTCCTCAAGTGCAAGAACATCGGCTACGACTACACGGGCCTGGAGGCCGCGGACCTCATGGGCTACGACAACGTCTGCCTCTGCGGCGAGGAGTTCGACCTACAGCGGGCCCAGGAGAAGCGAGGGGGATGTAGGGTTCAGTGCCCTGACAAGCGGGACGCCTGTGGGGCGCCCTGGGCCCTGCCATTCTACCTGCCCGAAATGGCTGTCTACTCGGATCCGGACCTGCCCAGACGAAGTTGTCCGCCGGCTGCTGAAGTCAATCGGAGCTTTTAGTGTCCACCTTTTCGCAGCCCTGAATATGGCAAAGACGTGGATTTCTTTGCCATATACAGGGCTGCGAAAAGGTGGACACTGAATGCTCCGATTGACTTCCGCTTTCCGCCTAGCAAATGTGTCCTCCAGCAAGCGTTTATTGTCCTAAAAGCGGAAGACATAGTCTGGCCTTTGCGAATGAAACTGCTGCTGGGGAGGCTTTTGGAAGGGGAGGAGCATAGATTGACTGCAGTAGCGCGAGAGGGCGGGTGCTTCGAGTTCCCGGAAGGCCTGGCGGCAGAGTCGATGATCGGCGGCGGTGGGAGCATGGCTGCCACACCTGCCCACTGCCTGGGACACTGCTACGATGTCGGCTATACTGTTGCCGGTCTTTTTCTTCTCTGCCCCCTTTGTTGGTGCAAATAATGAATCGAGAATGTTAAAAAACGCCCCAAGGACTGAACAATGGGGGCAGCTGCTACTGCGGGACGAGCGAGGAGCTGCAGAGGGGCGGGGCGGCGGCGGCCACGGACTGCAACCAGAAGTGCAGCAACGGACAGCTGTGCGGGGGCCGGGACTCCGCGGGCGGCGCCTCCGGCGCCCTCTCCCTCTACACCACCGCCAACATCGCCTCCATCAGTCCCCTCTCACCCCCTCAGCCTCCATCCATCAATGGCAGGAGCCTTGCAGCCCTGCGCACGGTCGGCTGCTACAGTTCCAAGCCGCGCTTCGACGCCCCGCGCACCCTGAAGGTCCAGCTGCCGCCGGTGCCCAGGGCTCGGGAGACTCCGGAGCGCTGCATTCGCAACTGCAACGAGTACGGATTCACGCACGCCGGTTTGAGCCTCTTCCAGAGGCTTTGTCTGCATCTCTTTCCCACCCTCAGGGCTGGAGTCGGGGAACCGCTGCTTCTGCGGCAGCCCCTCCGACCTGGAGCTGGCCACACTGAGCGTGGACAACTGCCCAGTTCGCTGCCAGGGCCGCAACGGGGCCAACCGGACCTGCGGCGGCGGCCTCAACGGCGCCATGACCGTCTACCAGAACCTCAACTACACAGCCCTTCGTAGGCCTCCTAGCGGGGGGAGGCTGATTTAACCCTACCCCTATTACAAATAAATATAACTCCAGACTTGATTCAATGTTTTCAAACCAAAATAATTTTGGGCAGGTCTGGAGTTATATTTATTTGTATTAGGGGTGCGAATAACTCAGCCCCCCGCAGGGTACCAACCTTCATTCCTAAGCCTTCCCTAGACACTGAGCCAGCCACTCCTCCCAGTTTCACCCATCCCTCCCTGTGCAGAGCTGAACGAGGACGCATGCATCCCGCAGTGGGCGCTCTACGTGGGCGTGGCCACGCCGCTCATCGTGGCCAACCTCCGGCCGCAGACCCCCGAGTCCTGCGTCAACGCCTGCAGCTTTGCCGGCTACAACTACGCTGGCTAGCCCACCATCCTCCACCAATCCTCCTTTCACATCCTCCTTCCTCCAGGCACGGAGTACTACCAGTGCACCTGCCTCACAGATGCCCAGTTTGCCGGCGTCGCCAAGGATTGGACCGGCTGCACCAAGGTTTGGGCTGGCCCTTAAAATGGTCTAGGGGGGGCAAAGGGGGCCGATTGGTGGAGGTGTGCCTGGGGAAGACGAACGGGGATGTCTACAAGTACTGCGGCGGGACACCGCTGGACAACCAGGGCGGCTCCAACGTGGTCTCCGTCTACTCGCGACGCATTTAGAGCATATATGCCAAATGTGATTAGAGATAGGGCTAGTCATGCAAGCAACAGTGATAGGGGTGAACTGATATTTGCAGAAATCTTTTAGTATTATTTGTCCTGCATCGACTGGTAAAAATCATTTGCTGGGTATTCGGCTGCAATTTTGACTGTATTTGAAGTTTTATTCATTTTTAGTCATAGAATGAGTTTAGCTGAATTCTATTTGCTTCTCTGTGATTCTTTTATTCTCTTTTTGATTTAGGAGCAAATTTTTTGGCCTCAACGCTAAATTAATTGTTTTTGTAATTTTTTTGGCTTCATTGCTAAATTTCAAAATAGTTAATGTTGTAGCTCCCGACGAAAAGTTCCAATCGCTCATATTTGGTTTGCATTTGAAAAATTACAGCATTGAATTATAACCGGAAATCGCGATAAACAGCATTTAAGTGCCAAAGACTTTTGCAAAAATGGCTTTAACGTTATTAAAATTGCCCGTTTGCCCTAAAAATCGGTTAAAAAGGCAACGGAATTGACTTACCATAAATGACGTCACCTGAAGCAACTGCATTTTTTTGCCCGCACAAAAATGACATGCAACTACGTGTCAAAAACAAAATTCAACAATCCAAGCGGTAGCTAATGCTTTGATTTTTACTTTGGGAAAATGCGCAATATGATACAATATTATTTGCATGCTGATTGACTTTTCTGGCCTGTTCTTTGGACAGGCTACTGGAGAGGGCATCTGGCTTTTGTCCACTTGTCATCAGGACTGCTGGCTGTCTTAGCCTGCTTGGCGGTGAGTTGGGGGGGGGGGCGTTGATAGCAGTCCTTTGCCCAGCCAGGAAGGGCTTGTGGCCCTAGGGCAACGGGGCAGGGGAGGGGGCAAAGTGTGCGTGCAGAGGCAATGAGAGGGGAAGGAGGGAGGAGGGGAAAGCGCCTCGTGGACTGCTGGGCCTCCTCTCGTTGTGGGGCCTGGGCAAGGAGTGTGGGAGGGCCGCACGAGACGAGGGCAAGGCCGCAGCAGGCCTCTCAGAGCTCCTCCCTCCTTCTCCCCTCCCCCCTTCCTCTCTCCTCCAACCCCCCTCCTCATCGATCGATGCTAGGACCTCCTAGCCCCCCCTCACTCATCTCTTTCACTGCCCTACCCCCGACCCCTCCACATTTCCCCCCCCGCCCCCCGTTTACCACAAGCCTTCCTCCTCTGCTGAGTGCAAAAGGGGCGGAGGGAAGGGTGAGGGAGTGTGTGTGTGAGAAGCGGGCAGCCAACTGCGGCAGTGCTCCTCACTCGTTTTGGGCAGAGAGAGAGAGAGAGAGGCTCGAAGTGGCGGGACTCAACAACCACCGCCATCAGCCTCTTCTGCATCCTATGCCTCGCCCGCCTTCCTTCTTCACCCTGCCTCTCACTTCTTGCCTCTCTTCCCAACTCATGCCCAGTCTTCTCTGATGCATTGCTCTGGCTGAAAAGCACGGGGTTTTGGCGATATAGTTGCATATGGGGGCTAGGTGGATTGGTGAGGGGGCTTGTGCGGGCGGGCTGAGGCGCGTACATACCACCACCTGGGGCTTCCGTCCTCCCCCTCGCTCACCAACATACCCTCCCCCCCCAAGCATACTTCAACACCCGGCCCTCATCGATTGCTGCCGCTCCTTTCATCCAGCGCCTTCCTCCCCTTTTTCACCCCCACCTCCCTCTAAACCGCCCCCTTTCCAACCCCGGCAGCCAGCGGAGGCCAGAGGGCAGCAGTGCCGATTGAGCGCGGCCTTCCTGCCTCCCAGCAGTTGCACGCCCATTTGGCGGGGCTTTGAGGGGGGATGGAGGGTGGATGAACGGACCGGTTTCAGTGCCTTTGAGTTGCAATAGGAGAGTAAAATCGACGGTTGGGGCTGGAAATTGGCAAAAGTAGGGGAGTTTTCCCGGCGCAGGTAGGCCAGCGGGCGTTTAGGCGCGATGTGTGTGATTAGGGCGGAGTTGACGGAGGGCGCGAAAGGCAGCGCCGTTGACGTCAAGCTCTGCCCTGCTGCCTTTTCGGCCCAGCATTAGCCTTCGCAGCCCCCTAGTCACCTCCCGCCCACACCCTATGAGAGACGCCTGGGGTGGGGGGTGTTGAGCGGCCATCCATCTGCTCCCACCGCTACTGCCAGCTGAACAGTGCCAGCGTGAGAGCTTCCTTTCCCTCTCCTAAGGGAAGGCTCAGAGACTGTCCCTCTTCACTTATGGTCTGCAACTATTTCTCTAGCCTCTGGACTAGATGCTGGATGAGTTGGGCAGGGCTGTGATGTGGTAGGTTGTAGGGGGAATGGTTCAGGAGGTGGCAAGGGTGGAAGGCGTTTGAGAAGAATAGAAGAATGCGTCTGGGCTAACACTGGTGGCCAGGGCTGGGCGAGCGGCAGAGGATGTCCATCGTGGTCTTCAACGGCAGCGTTGAGGTATGGCAGGGGAGGGAGAAGTAGGTGGATGGGAGTAGGGATTGAGGGTTGCAGATCACGGTGTTGGAAGCGGCGGAGCTGCAGCCTTCCACCAAGAGCAAGGCGACGGCGGCGCTGGTGGGCGCGGAGAGCTCTGCCTTCCGTCTCGACCCCTACGTCAATGTGCACATCGACGACTCACATGTCGGACGCACCACGTTGCTATTAATACCTCTACCCTCTCCTACCACTCTCCTCATACAGGGCCGGCAGCTAATTATCTGTGATTTTGTAAGTCCTCACTCACTGTTTCCTCAAGGCCAGAACCGCTGCGAAGGGACTTGGGGTAAGGCAAATGCGTGCACTTTTAAAATCACAGATAATTAGCTGCTCCAGCCCTGCATACCTATAGAGAGCTCAATCTCAATGGCAAAAGAGTGTCGGCGATCTGCAGAACGAAGTCGAAGACGAGCTGCCCGGTGTGGAACGAGAAGTTCACCACGGAAGTCCACTCAGGTAGGGGGGGGGGCCTGCTGAGGGGGTGGAGGAGGTTTCGAAGATGGGGGCTTGGGTGCAGGAAAGACGGTGGGCTTCACGGTGTTCCACGACTGCGCCCTGCCACCGGACGATTTCATCGCGAACTGCATCCTGCCTTTCGACGAACTCCAGGAGAAGGACTCATGGGTTGGTGCCTCTTTCTTTGCCAATTCTGCCTTTAGCCCACTTATTGAGTCGCTGATGACATCCTCTGACTTTTTCTTACTGACTAAGGCATACGTCCGTGTAAGGCTTTGCAATGTAGGACAAAAGCATAGCAGAGAACTAGCTTGACATTTTCTTAACTGCTCATGTCACCGTTTACGTAGGATGAAGACTCGATTATGATAATGATGGCAAGCCAATGATCCGCCAACTCGTGTCTTCTTCCTGCTCGCGTGTTGCGGCTAATTATATTCCAATTTATTCCGGAAACGTAAACCCTTCCAACGTAACTGTGATCAGCGGCTTTAGTGTTTCAGACACAGGGAGTGAATAATTGGACCCATTTGCAGGTGCCTCTGGAACCTCGCGGCAAGCTCAAGATCCGCATTGAACTGCATGGCACCACTTCTGAAGGTTACCAGCTACCCTACGCTAATCAACTGGCATATGATTGGATAGAAGCCCACTCTCAGACACAGGTAAACGAAAGGAATCAGATCTAGCCACCCAGACTTTCTACAGTCTCTCAGGTCAAGCGCACCTAAAAGTGAACCGGCAAAACTGGAAGCTGAGGGTCATGGGAGGATTTTTGGCAAGGTATGCAAGACTTAGAAAACGGCATCCACAGGGGGGAACTGAGGCACATGAGCAGAGAAAACAGTCCCCACCTAGCCAGACAGGCAGTAGCAGAATTTGCGGAGCACAAAGTGGCCCAGGCAGGCCGATTGGTTGCCGTAGCGATTGAGTCGGTTCACATCCCCCAGCACCCTGGCCGCCCCGTCCGCCTCCAGCCCCACCAGCGCCTCCAACAGCGCCCCCGACGGCGCCGCCTCCAGCACCAGGCGGTAGGTGAGGAAGAAGCCCTCAGGCTCTCCTCTAGCCCACCACCAGCCACCCCGCCCGGTCACCATGCCGGAGTTGGGCAGGAGGAGGGCACCGCTGCGTACCGCGACCAGCTCTAGGCGAGCGCATAGTCCCGCGGCCTCCTTGGCCAGACGGCTGTTCAGTTGGTCGAGGACGGCCGCGGCGAGGGGCAGGAGTTGGGTGGCGTTGGGGGGCAGGGGCCGTTCGTGCTGGCAGACGCAGTAGTCGAGGGGGATGCCGGCCTCTGGACAGCCCCTCTCTGCGGGCAGGGAGCGGAGGAGGCTGAGTCCGTGCGGGGCGGCAGGGAGGCTGGGCTGGCTGGGATCTGCGAAGGAGGAGGCAGCATTGAGGAGGATGTCCAGGAGGGTGGCGTGGAGGTCGAAGTGGCTGGTGAGGGTTTGAGCATTTGCGCGAAGGCGCTGGAGGAGGCTGGGGCTGCGAAGGGCGGCGGGGAGGGCGAGGGAGAAGAGGGGCAGGCGCTCTTCTAGACGTCCGAGGACACTCTGTCGGATGGCGTCGAAGCGGTGGCCGTGGTCTGCCATCACCACCAGGAAACTGTCCCGAAGCACCGGCTCTTGGGCTCGGAAGAAGGCTGCCAGCTCTGCATCGCCTTTCCCTACCTGTAGGTAAGTGAGTGAGATAAGGGGTATATGGGGGAGGAGGTGAGGAGAGGAGCCTGATTGAGCCAGTCGTGGCTGAGTTCGTTGTGCCAGTCGAAGGCGAAGAAGGGGCGGCTGGCATTGTGGGAGCTTTGGAGGAACTGGGCCAGGTAGTCCAGCTGGAGGGAGAGCTTGGAGACGGCGTCCAGACAAAGGTGTGTCGAGCGCCGGTGGAGAAAACTGGGGTACGCGTGCAGCCAAAACGGCCTGCAATGCTGCCACACCCTTAGGGGGACCCTCAAGGCCAGCAGGGTGGTGGCCGGACCGAAAGTAGGCATGGGTGGGGCGATGCTGGAACCCGTTGGAGAGGTAGGTGAAGAGGTTGTAGTCCGGGTAGTCCTCTGCGTAGAAGGTGGCATAGCCGGCATCGGAGTAGTTGCGCCAGATCAATGGCCACTGGTCGAAATGGCCCGCGGCGTTGTCGCATGGCACCTCGTTCTGCTCCCCCTGCACAGCCCTCCTACTCTCCCCTCCTAAGAGGGCCAGGCCAGGCAATATACCTGGAGACAGGTGCGGCGCCCCAGGAGGAAGGCCACGGCGTTGGGGAAGGAGTTGTCGGCAACCTTTGAGTAGCCCGCAAAGAGCTGGGCCCCGTACACCTTCTCCAGCACCCCCAGCGTCTGCGGGAGGTTCCGCCGCGCGTTGGACGCGCTCACAGAGTCCAGCACCAACAGCAGCACACTCGGCGGTCGTTGCTTCCCTGCCTCTGCCCAGGCAGACCTCTGCAAGGCTGTGTGGCCTTGAGGCTGAGAGTGGCTGAAAGAGGGGGGCTTCAAACGGGGAGGGCGTCAGTGTAGCGGGCGTAGAAGTAGCTGTAGACAGAGCCGGGAAGGCTGGCCCGCCGACAGGAGACCTGGAAGAACTGGCAGCCGGGCCGGGCCTCCCCCTGGAAGTCGATCCAGGGCCCGTAGCTGAGGCTCTGGTCGCTGCCCTCCACCCGCCTGTCCCCATGCCGCCAGCTTAGATGGCTGTCGGCCAAAGAGGCAGGGGACTGGCAACTGAAAGCACTGATAGGAGCAGGCGAGGCCCGAGAAGCCGGCCTCGAGGACGGCGCTGGCGTTGAGACGGAGCAGGCCGCTGGCGGCCTCGAAGCTGGTCAGCTGGGCCTGCAGGGGGCGGCAGAGGAGGGGCTGGGCTTTCTGGATGTAGGCGCGGATGGAGGGGTCCCAGGGGTCGGGGCGCGGCAGGCGGCAGCCTTGGCTCTCATCTGTGCCAGCATTTCTTTGCCAGCTGACACTTCTGCTAGGTGGGATCATCCTCACTGAGGCCCAGAGAGGCGTAGATGGCTGGGAGGTCGAAGCCTGGCTGGGCGGGCCCCACGGCGAGGAGGTAGAGCAGGCAGAGACTCCCCAGCCCCAGCAGCCAAGGCCAGGAGGGCCAGCCCCCTCTGGAGCCTACGCGGAGGAGGCCTGAGGTCAGTTCGAAATATTAATCATCCCATGGGACAGGACAGAGGACTGCTATCTGATAACATTGCTGTCCCCTGTCCTGTCCCATGGGATTGTTAATATTTCGAACTGCCCTCTGGAAGGTGAGACAGGGGGAGGTAGAGGAGATGGGGAGGGTGAATAGGAGGAGGGGGCTACGAAAGGAAGGCGTTTCTCGATTGGTGGCCAGACGCGGTGGGCGCAGGCGCAGGGCCCTTGGAGGGGCGAGGGCGCCGCTCTGCTCCTCGTCCGAGTGCCGGTGCATCCCGCCGCCAGCTCACAAGGCCTCAGGCCCAGCTGTGGGCATTCCAGGTGGCAATGCCTCAATCAGCAGCGGATTGGCTGAAGGCGAGCATGTGAAGGCCATGGCAAGGGAGCTGGGTGAAAGTGGGGCTGACAAGCTCTTGGGGCGGAGCAGAAATACAATGGGAAAAGATCCCGCCTGGGCATTAGGCAGGAGGGCGAGAGATGAGAGTAAGCAGTGTTTGCATTCTTGGCAGACTCAGAAGGCCCATCGCCCCGTGTCCCAGCGATAAGGCTGTAAGGGGGGGGCATTCTTTATCAAAAGTGCACATGCACCCGATCATCGGGGGGGGGGGGGGGCAAAGGAAAATTGATGGAAGGGGATGGGGGCCGCTTTCGCTAACTTATTGACGACGAAAGGAGAGAAAAAAGGGCTGGCTGACTAAGGATAGGTTTTCGGTGCTGGCTACTCTGGGAGCCAGAGAGGGGAGCCCTGGTACCAGGTTGCACTGTCGTCCTGACAACCGTCTAGCGTCCCTTTATTCACCCCCACTCCACCCCAAAGTCCCCGCCCAACCCCCGCCGATCCCATTTTATTCCGTCCAAGGCGAACTATTGGCCTAAGCAAACCGCGCCTTGCACAAATAAAGCATAAAAGCTAGCGCTGGCACCAAGGCCAGGGCGGAAAAGTGTCCGCGCTGATAAGAACTTGATGTGAGTCAGGCTTTGGGCATTTGTCGTTTGGCCAGGTACAAGGGCAGAGCAGATTGAAGGCCTTTCGTCAAACCTATGCATGAACTGGCCTTGCAAGCTGCTGTTGAGTATTCAATCATGGAGAGGCGGAAAAACACGAAATTTTGGAAGGCCTAGCCGCCATGGCTCAGCTGCATTCTCTCTGCCTTCTCCCAAGCCTGAGAATCGCTGGAAAGGGGCCTAGGCCACGGCGTTTTTTTGCCTACAGGGAACTGTGACCAAAGACGGTCATTCCGTAATTTCGTAAAAAATATTTAAAACCAAAACAGCTCTTGGCTTCCAGCATTCTAATTTCAATTTCCAAATTTCGAGGCCATGACAGCGGAATGCGAGAAAAAGAAGCATACACCGGGCGAGGCTGTGTGAGATGTGCGAGAAGGTGGCCCACAAGATGTGGGACTTTCTTCCAGGCTGCGCAGACGAGCAGGGCAGCTGTGAGCACAGAGAGAGCCGCCCTCCCTTCCCCACCACGCGCAAACAGCACAAAGCCACACATGCCCCTCCCTCCCTCCATCTCCCCAGCCTTCATATTCCTCCATGCCCCGAACGCTGACCTTGCCAGGGGCAACGCACCACCCATGCGCAGTGCACAAATGAAAATCAAGCATTGTTTGACACTGTGGAAGCAGGGGTGGGAGAAGGATGGCCATTGCAGAGGACTCGGGAGCGGCGGGCGGCGTGGAGAAGAAGTTCAAGGAGAAGGCCGGGGCCTTCGCGGGCCATCGGCGAGGGGCCATGAAGCGGAAGGTGCACCAGATGAACGGGCACAAGTTCATGGCCACCTTCCTGCGCCAGCCCACCTTCTGCTCACACTGCACCAAGTTCATCTGGTTAGCTCCTCTCTCTCACTCTCCTGTCCCTCTCCTCCTGTCTCCATCCTGTCCACCAGAAGGGAGGCCGTCCTGCACAGGGATAGGCATCAAAGTGTTGGCCCCTTTTCACGTGCGCAGGAGTCTGGAGAGCCCCCTGGCAGGGAAATGGCGGGGAAAGCGGGACAGCTGGGCGGGCTGAATGACTTTTTGCCGGTGAAGCACTTGGGGCTCTGTTGCCGCGCCTTTGTAAAGCCTGGCCCAGAGTGCCCTTTGGCATCCGCTTGCAAACATCCACCAGCCAACAGCTTCTTTACTTGCCGGAATTTGAGCAGCGTAAAATTTGAGCAGCCATGAAGGCAAGCCTGCTTCAAATAGAGGGGAAAATTTTACTGAAAGCTATGTCTCAGCTGCTGGACAGCATCGTGAGGTTGCTTCTGGCGCTTTTGCAACAACTTTGTTCTAAAAGACTGTGTTGCAGGGGTCTCGGAAAGCAGGGCTACCAATGCCAGCGTTAGCGCCTCATTTACGCTGCAATCTGCTGGACTAGGAAAAAACGTGATTTTGACAGTGTGCACAGTGGTGGTGCACAAAAAGTGTCACCACGAGGTCGTCTGGAAATGCCACGAGTCGCTCACGGAAACCGACGAGGTCTTTTCACCTCATTCCCTCATTTTTTGTTTCCATGCAAGCTTATTTAATTGATTTTCCGCTCACTTTTTTTCTGCGAAACACTAAAAGCCGGAATAGACCAAAAAAGCAGCCTTCCTGCCCATCGCAGGCTTGCCTGGAGAAAGGGCGACTAAGAAACTGATGCAGAAGCAAGCGGTGGGTGTGGGGCAGGAGCACCGGTTCGGCATCAACGTCCCCCACCGCTTCGCCATCCACTCCTACAAGCGGCCCACATTCTGCGACCACTGCGGCAGCCTCCTCTACGGCGTCTTCGCACAGGGCCTCCAGTGCGAGGTCTGCCAGATGAATGTGCACAAACGGTGCCCCCCTTCCTCCTCTTCCAGCCCTGTCTCATACCCATTGCCCATATATGCCGCCAGATGCAAGATCAACGCCTCCAACACCTGCGGCATCGACGCCAAGCAGCTGGCGGCCATCCTGGGCAGCATGAACCTCACCCCGGACACCCTCTCCTTCCGCCGCAAGGACCAGAAGACCAAGAAGGTTGGCCCTCCGTCCTGCCATTCTCTTCTCGCTTTCCTTCTCTCTCTCTAGCCCCGCAACCCAGCTGTCCTCCTCCTGGCTCCTCCTTTTCAGGGCCGCTTCGGCCTCAGTGTAAGTGCGCCTTTCTCTCCACTGTCCCCCCGGAAACTCCACCTATGCTTTCTTTGCCTCCTTCCTAGCCCAATTGCCTGAAAGACTTCCGTTGGCCCTGCCACACCTGCCCCCCTTCCTCTCCAGCCCCAGTGCTCCTGTGCCTTAAGTTTAGAGCCTGGCCAAGGTGCCAGAGAGCATGGGGCAGACTGGCTCTGCCAGACTGGGTAGGAGGGAAGGGCCTTGTGGGATGGCTACTGAAGGAAGAAGACGGTTGCAATTGCAGCCGTCCATATCCACGGAGGAGGGCAGCAGCAGCAGCGCTCGCTCCGCCCCCATCCCGCTCCACTCTGTCAGCGAAGACGGTACACTCCTCCCTTTTGCTTACCTTTCATTTCACCCTGCCAACTTTAGTGCCCACCTCTAGAAGGCGCCCTAGCCTCAGCCCCTATTGCCAACCGAAAGCAACTGCTATATTTATTCGGAATCGGTAAAGAAGGGTGCCTATGTTGATCCAGTTGGCCTGCGAAGAGGTAAGGAAGGCTTTGTGGCCTCTCCTGAGTCAGTTTGGCACCTCCTCACCTCTCCTGTTCCGCCCTTATCCCGCCCCCTGGGGCACTTGAAGCAGGATGGGATGGTGCCTAAAAGGACAAGGATGACACTGCAGGCAGCCTCAGCTCCACCAGCCTCCTGAGCGAGCGGGAGGAGAAGAGCGGGAAGCGCATGGGCATCTCCGACTTCAGCTTCATCAAAGTACTCGGCAAGGGCTCCTTCGGAAAAGTAGCCCCCCCCTTCCCCCACTCCTACCCTCTGCTCACCAAGGCTGATGCTTGTAGGTGATGCTGGCCGAGCTGAAGGGCACGGAGGAGGTCTACGCCATCAAGATCCTCAAGAAGGACGTCATCCAGCAGGACGACGACGTGGAGTGCACCATGGTTTCCTCCAGCCTCTCATCCCCCTCTGGAGTGCACAACTCTGGGGGGCGGCTGTAGGTGGAGAAGCGGATCCTGGCCCTCTCCGCTCGCCATCCCTTCCTCACCGCCCTCCACTCCTCCTTCTCCACGCGCGACCGCCTCTTCTTCGTCATGGAGTACGTCAATGGCGGCGATCTCATGTTCCAGGTGCTTCACCTACCTCCTCCTCACCTCAATCCCTATCTTATCCCCTCCCCCCCACCACAGATCCAACGGGCGCGCAAGTTCGACGAGCCGCGAGCCCGCTTCTACGCCGCCGAGGTCACGCTGGCCCTGCAGTTCCTCCATCGACACGGCGTCGTCTACAGGTGAGTATGACTGAGTGCAAGGCCTCCTTTCTCCCCCTCTCTGCCCCCTCCACTCCCTTTCTTCTCTGGCCAGAGAGAGAGAGGAGAGCTTCAGAGACCTGAAGCTGGACAACATTCTGCTGGACCAGGAGGGCCACTGCAAGATCGCCGATTTCGGCATGTGCAAGGAGGGCATTCGAGATGGCCAGCTCACCTCCACCTTCTGCGGCACTCCCGACTACATCGCCCCCGAAATCGTCTCTCCCTCCCCCCTTCCTCTTCTCCTTAGCTGACTTTTGCTGTTGCAGCTGCAAGAGCTGGACTACGGAGCCAGCGTGGACTGGTGGGCCCTGGGTGTGCTGATGTACGAGATGATGGCGGGCCAGCCGCCGTTCGAGGCGGACAACGAGGACGACCTCTTCGAGGCCATCCTGCACGACGACGTCCTCTTCCCCGTCTGGCTCTCCAAAGAAGCCGTCAGCATCCTCAAAGGGGTCCCACCATCCCATCCCACCTTTAGTCCCTTCCTCAATCCCTCTGCTGCTACCTTCAGTTCATGACCAAGAATCCCTCCAAACGGCTGGGCTGCATGGCGGCCAACGGAGGGGAGGCGGCCATCAGAGCCCATCCCTTCTTCAAGGACGTGGAGTGGGAGAGTCTGGAGAAGCGACGCGGGAAGCCGCCCTTCCGCCCCAAGATCGTTTGCTGCCTCTTCCCTCTTTTATCTTAGCCCCCCTCCAATCTTTGCTGCTACCCCCTGCAGAAGTCCAAGAAGGACGCCAACAACTTCGACTCCGACTTCACGAAAGAGGACCCCTGCCTCACGCCCACTGAGCCTCAGGTCCTATTCTCAGCCCTGCCCATCCCCCCTAGAGGACGCATAACCTCAGGATGCTTTCAGGTGCTCAAGTCCATCAACCAGGAGGAGTTCCGCGGCTTTAGCTTCCTCAACCCCGACTTCCGCTATGTTGGGCCCTAAAAGGCCTACCAGCCACCCTCTCCTCCACCCCTCACCCCTCCTTCCTCCACCCCACTCCCCTCCTCTCCCCTCCCCAACCGCCATCAGCCCCTCCACACAGCTCCACCAGAGCTTAGTCTTTGCCCCACACCTCTAAACACCCAGCCAGCACCCTCTGTGCCCTGCCTTCCCGGTGACACTCAGCCGCTTCGCCCTTCCATCTCCTCCGGCCCAGAGTTGACAGATGCGCTCAGATTGCTTCCGCCTCCGTCCTTTGCTCTCTCTCTCTCGCCTTCCCGCCCGTCCTCTGGCAGCGAAGACTCACTCACCGTCTCTCCCAGCAGCCCCGAAGACTGTTCTCCACTCTTTCTGACCCCGCCTTCCCTCCTCCGCATCCTCTCAGCCTCTCTTCGGCATTCCCTCCGATCGCTCTCTGCTCTCGCCTCCATTGCTTTCCATCTAGTCCTTTTCTCCAGCTTTAGCTCTGCATTCTGACAGATCCTCAAGCTAGTCCTCTTCCACTCCTGTCTCTCCATTCTGAACCTTCTCCTCAACTCCCTCCAGCTTTCTCATTTTGTGATCCGCGCAGCTGCATTGAGTATGCTGGTTTTGGCTTCTCTTTAGTACCTCTCCATCCGCCAGGTGAACTCCATGACTTCAAACCTTTGTTGAGCTAATGCCACCCTTCACACAGCATCGGCATGCTAACACCTTTCCACATGCCTCCTAGCTAACTATGGGCAAATTGTCATCGAACAAATTCAGAACCACCTCCACAACTCTCTTGCTGGAAGGGATTGCGTAAGCAGAGAACAAATGCAAATGACTGGCAGTTTCACTCAAAGTTAAACTATCATTTGGCGCTTGAACAATTGGAGTCCTGTCGCTAAAGCAAATTCTCCTGTGATTAAATAAAAATGAAATAAACATGTTCTGCTCATGTGCTGTCTCGGGGCCTTGTATGGGGCATTGGAGGCTGAAGAGATGAAGAATGTGAGGCTAGAGGGAGACGCGTAGAAGCAGAAGAGGCAGTTTTTCCGTTCAGCAGTCAGTGTCCTGGGGCTGGCCGAGCTCGCGAATGGCAAGACTGTAGTCCATCCTCTCCTCCTCCCCGTCCACACTCCTGCACAGCCCTTCTCCTTCCAGCCCCCGCCCAGTTAGGCAGAGGAAGGACCAGTTGGAGTCGTTGATGGGCTGGACGGCCAATCCTTTCCTCCTCCCGAATCGGCTGCTGGCATTGAAACGCTTCTCATTCCTTCAATCGGGGAGGCGCAGGGCATAAAAAGGACAAGGAGAGAAAGAGTCAGTGACTTCCGGCGGGAGAAGAATCCGGCGATGCGATCCCGGACGCCGGTGACGAGGAGTTTGGAGCGGGCGGTGGCGGCCTGGCGACGGCGCCACTCTGACACTGTCAGGAAACTCCCGCCCCCCGCCACCCCGCCGGGGGGCTGGGCCAGGCTGGACTCGGAGGTGGAGCGGGCGGGCAGGGCTGGGGAGGAGGCGGGCTGGAACTGGGGACAGCTGGCCCGCCGCCTACTGGCCTCCTGAGCCCTCGCCAGGGCCTCGTCGATGTTCACCTCCTTCGGCACTGCAACTACCGAGGTAGCAGGGATTTATTCTCACGGGAATTATGGCTTCTATTTTTCAGCATTTTTGTTCCAATAGGGACCATGGAGCGGGAATGATAAATAAGCAATTATTTTTTTGTATATCTCAATTAAAATATATTTATTTATCATTCCCGCGCCAGAGCCTGGGCTTATTGGAACAAAAAAAACTGAAAAGTAGAAGCCATAATTCCCGTGAAAATAAATTCTGCCCAGCTAGGTAGCTCCTCACCCTGGATGCTGAGCGGGGAGTCGGCGGCCAGGCTTTCGCTGGAGGAGTCCTTGCCCTCCTCCTCCTCGTCGCCCTGAGAGGTCATGAGGGTTGGCGATGGCTGAGAGGGGAGGATAGAGAGGGACGGGGGCGAGGTTGGCGGCGAATGGGAGTGGTCCGGGCGGGCGGCGGGTGGAGGAGCGTCGTATGATGGCGGCGGCAGAGGAGTGGCCGCCGCTGCGACTCCGCGCCAGACTCCCGCTGGAGCTCTGCGGCCGCTCTCGCTCGGCCCTCAAGGCATTGGTTTGGGGGCCTTTGAGGTACTATAGGTGCTCATACTTTCGAGAGTAGGAAGGCCAGTCGGGGACGCTGGAGCGGGAGCTGGCCGGCTTGCCCTTGCTCAGCTGCTTACGCCTGCACAGAGCCCTACCTTTTCCCCTAGCTCCTGGCTAAGTAGCGATTAAGGGGTGGTTGTAAGAGAGGACAGGGCATGAAAAGGGTGTCCGTGACCGGATGGGGCGGACGGGGGCAGGAGGAGGGGGCTGGTGGGGTGCGGGCGGAGGAGGGAGAGCGGCGTTGACGCGGCGTCCGAACTCCCGCAGGTTGCCCACCAGGAGGGTGAGGTCGGTGTGGTCGGGATGCTCGGCAGGCGTCTGGCTGAGAAGTCTCTGCAGGAAGGCCGAAGGATAAGAGGGACTGGTAGGGAGAGGACGAGGAAGGAGCCTTGAAGATGATGTTGTACTGCCCGATGCGCTGGACGGGTGCGATGAGGAAGTCCACGATGCGGGAGGCGTCGATGTTCACCAGGGGGCTGTTGTAGAGGCGCTTCAGGTGCTTCGCCGGCTTCCCGCCCTCCAAATCACCAGCTCTAGTGGGAGGCAGAGAGAGGATGGGAGCTCAGAGGCTGGGGTCAAAGATAGGGGTGTCTGCCTGAAAGTGGCGGTGCAGAAGGGGGATGGGCGGGAAGGCGTTGGCGTAGGCAGCGTAGAGCGCGGCGCAGGGGCCGTGTGGGAGCGAGAGGCCTAAATAGAGGTCGCCCACCCGACTCTCCTCCCCGCGCCAGTGGAGGAGGCGGTCCTGGAGCTTGTGGAGGAGGATGCAATGCGTCTCGTAGATGCCCTCCAGCTCGGGCGGGATCAGCCGGCTGCAAGAGAGAAGTCATAGCTCAGCAGTCTCCGAAAAGTCAATTTGGGAACAGTACCCACTCGGGAGCAGTAGTGGTTGCAGTTTGAAACAGTAGGAGCAGTTTCATTTTTGCCCCCAAAATTGGAACAGTTTCTAAAATTTTAAAAACTGTTCCAATTCTAGGGGCAAAAATCAAACTGCTCCTACTGTTTCAAACTGCTCCCACTACTGCTCCAGAGTGGGAACTGTTGCCAAATTTACTTTTTGCCCAGCAGCCTCACCTTAGCTCCATCAAGGGGAGGACTTTGTCCCGCTTGAGCGGCAGGTAGACGTTCTGCTGGAGGGAGAGCAAAGCGTTGCAGTAGTTGCGCTCCAGGCGCAGCAGCTCCAGGGCTATCTCGCTGCGCTCCGCTGCTGGATGAATTGGTGCATGAACAGACGCAGACTGAGAAGCTGGAACTGTGACCCAGGGGTCCGCTGGGAGGCGTCTGGGAGAGAATGGAGGAGGGCGGCTGGCTGTCGGGGTGGAGCATGAGGAGGAGGGAGGAGGCGGGGGCCTCCAGCTCTGCCTCCTCGGAGGAGGCGGAGGCCTGGTCCTTGAGGAAGCGGCAGAGGCGGGCGCTCTCCGCCACCACGTCGCAGTGGAAGGGGCGCTGGAGGGAGGAGGCGTCGCTGGAGGGGCTCGTGGTGTCGTCGGAGCCGAAGCCCGCGATGCCGCTGTCCGGGCCCTGGCTGCGGCAGCGCCGAAGACGCCCAGCACAGCCCCCGTTCAGGTCTAGTGAAGCGGAGCGCTGGCACAGCTCATCCTCCTCCCTCCTAACAACTTTATGAGCTTACGCCCTCTTCCTCTTCACATGCCCCCGACCGTCATCAATGGCTGGAAAGATGCTAGATTCAGCTACGATGCTGCATGGTTGCAGCTTTCTTTCCTTTCTTTTGGTGAAAGAAAGGAAAGCTGCAACCATGAATAGCATCGTAGCTGAATCTAGCATCTTTTCAGCCAGCACCCTCAGCACAGACTATGGCGGCAGTTAAGAAGCAGAGGAGAGCTGGGCAGAGGAGGAGGTTGTCTATACGAGTGGCTGCGTGGGAAGGCAGAGCGACGGAGCTCCCTGAGCTGGCCGACCACGGAGCGCTGGCCCGCCGACACCTCCGCCAGCTGGGCCTTCAGACTGCTCACCTCCGCCTAGCGTCCAGCCACCTCTCCCATCCCCTCCTCCCCTTTACCCTCCAACACCCACCTCCAGCTGACCGACGGCCGAGGCCGACTGACTGCGCTGCTCCCGCAGGTCCCCTTCCAGGCTCAGCAGGCGCCGACTCAGCTCCGCATCGGTGCCCTGCCAAGACCCCCTTTCGCACCCCCTCCTAGCTGATGTATGAAGGGAGGCCCAGGGGTCGACTAGCCTGTATGTCGGCCAGTTGAGCCAGGGTGAGGCTGAGCGCTGTGGAGATCTCCGCCATGGACACCTCCATCTCCGTCCTCACCGCCTTCAATCTCAATTTCAATCTCAGCTCTCTCCCTACAGCTCTGGGTTGGGGAGCAAGGGGCAAGAAAGGCCCCCCTGGATAGTTGTCAAGGAGCGTGAGCCGGATTAGCAGCCCTCCCCAATCCTCGCTCCCTCTCAACCTCCCCCCTTCCCCACAATCTAACAGGTCCTCTCACCTAGCCCAATCTAATCCGCTTCAGAAGACATTAGTTGGCAGATCAGAAGGGGCGGGACTATAAAAAGGTGGCCATCTCGGCTGAACCTGAGGCCGAGGGGTGGCCAGGATGGCGGGCTGGGATCGGCTGGTGCGTATGCGGAAGGAGCCCCGCTCCTCCTTCTCGCAGCCCACAGAGATGCTCACCACTGCCGACTCCATGCCCACACTGCAAAAGGACCCTGGCTCTGCTGATAGGCTGTGGTTGGAGGTGTGCAGTGAGGGCAGGGGGGCGCTCCTTGAGAGGGGCCTCCAAAGAAGGTGCTTCATCAGGCAGCCTTTCGGCTCAGGAGGGGAGGGATCGCTGGGGAGCTGGCGAGCAGCAGAGCCTATGGACACTGGCTGAAGGAGGACAACAGCATCCCAGCCTCACCCCAGCACAACCACTGGACACGCCATGCTGCCAGAGCCTGCACAGCAGCTGCAGCTCCAAGCAACTCCAGAGTCTGGCGCGTTGAGAAGCTGGAGTCTGGACGAGATCGCCTAGACCGACTAGCCCCCATCCGCCTTCGAGAGCTGTGGAATGCCATCCCCTGGAGTGCAGCCGGCCTCCTACAGCCAAAAGAAGAACTCAAGTCAGAGAAGGATGCCAAAGAAGCCTGCAAGAAGCTTTTCACCCACTTACCCCCCTCCACCCTCAAGTCCCTTACTTTCTAATCTGACCACATGCCTTTTGACCATGCTTGATGACTCGCAGTACAGCTGTATGCTCTTGCGTTAAGAATCGATAAAAAAAAAAAAAAAAAAAAAGGGGTGGAGCCTCTAGTGGAGGATGGATGCTCTCTTCCCCCCCTGGAGTACAATGACACGCTCCTCAGGCCCTCCTTCCCTCCCTGAGGAAGAGGGCGGCCGCGCTGAGTGGGTAGGGGGGGGGAATGAGGTGCGCGAACGGGAAATGTAGGAGCTCCTGGCGCACTTTCAGCTGCCATTCAATGGAGTGTCTATTTCCAGCCCCCCCCGCGGCTTCAATGAGCCCAGCTACACGGGGCGTGGAAACGGACTGTGATTCCCAGTCCATCTGGGTCCGCGCGCGCACAGAGACAATGCGAGGAGGAGCGAGGGAGCCAGGCCGATGAGTGGTCTTCTGTGCGGCCTTCCCCCTCACCCCCTCACTCCCGGGGGGAAGAGGGGGAGCTAGAAAAGCAAAAGCCCATCCTTCAGGGCCAAGTTCGGGGCAGGGGGAGCAAAGAGTTCGGGGGTGGAGGGGTGGCCAGTGAAGAGGCCACATATAGGGCCCCAGTAGCTGGCTAGCCAGTCCTGGACAGGGGGTGGGGGCGTTTTTTGGAGGGGCCGCCTACTCCTGGCAGCGCGCTGACCCTCCACTCAGCCAGCCACTCCAGCCCACCGCACACCGCAACCTCCTCTTCACTAAGCTTACTTCCCTTTAGCTCTCCCCTACGTCCATCCACATTTTCTTCCATCCCTCATTCCAGGAGACCTACATCCTCATCTTGGGCAAAGGAGCGGCGTAATCAGATTAGACAGGCCACTCATGGGCTATGCAACGCCAGCCATGATAATCACCCCATGAGTGCGTCTTGAAAGGCTCCTGGTAATGGGAGAGGGCAAATTGGCCGGTGTCTCTCTGAGCGACTTCAAAGCTCCCTTCACTCCCTCCAGCTCTCTTCCCCCCTGCTCCCTCCAGACGAGGAGGCGTTGACCCCCAGCACTGTCAACAGAGCCAGCAGACAGCACCAAAAGGGCACCGCCAGCCACCAGGCCTGGCCATGGGAGATCTTTTATCCAGCCCCCCCCCTCAACTTTGCCTCAGCTCAAACAATGCTCACCAACTGCCCTACTAGCAACTGGAGAGAGGAAGCTTTAATTTGGGTGGCCCAGAAAGCATGTCTGTACAATGACAGCGGTTGCCAAGGCAACTCAGCCTGTGTGTAAAGCAAGCATTGAGTATGCCCTGCGCTGTACATGAGGTAGGCTAGGGTGTCCAGGGGCGTGCTTTCAACCAGGCAGAAGAGGCTATTAGACGTAGCCTAGGAGGCTGGTGTAGGCATGGAGAAAGAGGCTCCTCTTCACGGGCAGCATTCAGTCCTGAACCCCGCCAAGTGGCCAGCTTTTCTTCCTCCCCCATTCACTGCCCCCATCTTCCACTCACACCCACTTTCAGCCCACCTGCTGGATCCATCGCCCTTTGCTTGAAAAACAATAATACAAATATCAACCGAGTTTCAAGCAGACACTCAATCTTCTTACTTTGTATTATCTTGTGTTGTCTTCTTACTTTGGTAAATTGAATGTTTTTGGGGTGTTTTTTTGCTGGTGTGGTTACTGGCGCTAAAATTTTGAACGCTTTTAATGCGATCAGAACACTGTGAATTGTCAAAATTTGGTCTTAGCTCCATCAATTTGTTAACGTTTTTAAGAGGCGTTTTATGAGAGGTGCAAGAATCGGGTGAACATGAAATTTTTTACCCCCTTGTTTTATTGCAGAATCTGAATTTCCATACACTTTTATGTAACTCCACCAATTTTGGGCGAATAATATGCAGAAATGGGCTCGCAACAGCTCCAAACGTAAAGGGAGGTCGAAAATTGGGCAAAATTTGCGTTTCAGGTATTTGCTGTCAAATAAAGCCCGATTTCTCAGGTTTTTAAAGTCAAAGTATAGGTATTATGGGTATTCAATCGAAACCTTACAATATAACAAAGATCACTGTGCCCTTTGTTCTGCTCAAAAATGTTTATGTGTGAAGAAAACCGCAAGAACATCAATTTGCAAAAACTGATTTTGCCAATTTTGTCAAAAATAGAAGATTTCTCAAAATTTTTGTATTAATTTCGCCCTCGAACTATCATTTTGTTTTTCTCATGAAATTTTTGGTCTAGAAACATAAGAATACTTAAAAATGAAGTGAGCCCAAAGAATATTTTCATTTTTTACGTCAGCTTCCAAATTTGGCCTATGCTATAACATGGCAAGTTTTGCAAGGGACAAATTTTGGTGCCAAAAAACTTCCTGCTCAACTGGATCTCCATAACTCCCGGTTTCCTTTTGTCAGCAGCTTACCCTAAGCCTTTGCAAGTATCTACCAAGAAAAATTACTGAGTCTTCAATTTATTTTTTGAAAAATTGTCCAATGTATGACGGCAAGTCCAAAATTTGCCCTATGTTATAACATAGGCCCAAGACAAAAAATTTTTTGTCTTGAAATTCTATTTCAATGCCCTAAATCGATGCACTGGCCTCAAATACACCGAAAAATCAATTTTATGCATAATTTTGAATATTCTTGATTTTTGAAAATTTTTAATTTCTCGACCATTTTAGAAGAAGAGAATTATAAATTAATGAGTATTTTGGGGATTGGGGGAAGGGGAATTTGAATTTTGGTGGGATAAGGGTTTGGGAGGATTTAAAGGGGATTTTTGGGGAGGGGGAGTGAGGGGGGGGGGGGGTTGGGGGGGGAGGGGGGAAGGGGATGGGGGGGGGGGGGGGGGGGGGGGCCCCTTAAAATCACCACTTATTTTAACGCACTATTAATACATATTGTTAAGAAGTTTTGAATAATCTTCAGCTTCACGATTTATTTGTGACACATTTTCGACATACACTTTCCAAACACTCAAGCAAACACGTTTTCCTTCAAAAAAGGCCAATATTTTGGCTTTATTAGCATCGCATTTTTATACACCTTATCATTGCATCCCAATCCCCAGGTCCTGACTCAGGACTTCTACCTCTAGGGAAAATATATCAAAAGCCAATTCAATCAAAGGCCTCTGCTCAGATGCCACCAGGCTTCCAAGGCCTGGTCGTAATTTCATCCCAGCGCTGCTGCGGCTGCAGGCCGCAAGGGCGCCTCCGCTCCTGGCCTCGCTCGCTCAGCCACTTGTTGGCCGCCCACTTGAGGCCGTAGGCCACCGGACAGGCCGCGTGCCGTGTCCTGAGGTCCGGGGCCCCGCTCCGCTCCAGGTTCCGCCACCAGACTGCCGAGCGCTGCATGAGCTCTCTCAGTTGGCAACTGAGGCTCATTTATTGGGCTGGCGCGAACGTAGCTTTAGCGGAGTGTCAGCGCCCAGCCCTTCTTTTCGACCCAGGTGTATGTTTTGAGGGTTATTGCCAGATTTTAAAACTGATAAGCGTTTTTCTCAACATTGCCTGCACCAATTGATGAGATTTTTGCAGCATTGGAAAGAACAACATCGAATTGTGGGGGGTACTCGCGAAAATTAGCAATGGCTTCCTTTGCTTTGATAATTTGCAAACAAAAATGGCGCACGAACTCCTTCCCTTCCCTTCTTCCCTTCCCTTCTTCGCATCTACTCCATGAACGGGTGTAGGTATTCATTTCATCCCCCAGCCCCTTCCCTCGGGTCTTCAACTGCGCAGATTTGTGCATTAAAAATAGGCTATTTCCCAGCTAAATCCATGCGCCCCTGTGGTGTAGTGGAAAGATGATTAACTTTTCGCTGAGCCTATCGGGTTCTAAATTTTTCATTTTATTAACAATTATTTTATTTTTACTAGCAAATATTTTGTTTTTGTTAATAATTATTTTTTATAATATAATATCAATTTTTTTATTTTATTTCTTGTATGCTTAAAGTTGATGAAATATCTGGTACCATTGACAAGCCAAGAGTAAAACTCTTTTCTCCCAAAACTATTACTAGTGAAATCTGCTGTGTCACCTACATTTTGTTTGAGCGCGCATGAAAAGAGCCCTGGAACTGCGCGCGAAAACAAAATGCAAATGCCCCACAAGCAGATTTCACTAGTAATAGGGCAATTTCTTTGGCTTTACACTAGGGGCAATCAATTTTTTCAGGAGAAAAGAGCTCTATTTCGGCTTGCCGATGGTACCCGTTATACTATCAGTCGGTTTACTTTTCTCTATTTATTTGCTATTTTTAAACTACTTTTTAGGCTTAGCCGAGCTGAGTAGTTTGAAAATAGCAAATAAATAGAGAAAAGTAAGCCGACTGATAGTATAAATGAGCCTCAGCTGACAACAGTCGGCTGACCCAACCGCCACTGGACGAATGGCGAGGCCCAGCTGGTCGAACACTGTCGAGCCGCCCGCCCCTGGCTGGTTCAGCTGCAACTGCTTCCATTTACAATCCTCCACTCTAGCCTTCTTCTATTTTTATTTTTTTATTTTTATAGAACAATGATGGAAGGAAGTGGCCAACGTAGAAAAGGACGGTGGCCACGCGTCGCATGTCGGCGATTTTGAAATTATTCTGGGCATCCTGAATGAGTGGTGGATGATTGAGGGGAAGAAGTGGAGGAAGGGCGGACGCGGTTGCCCATGTCGTAGTGGGGTTTGTAGTGGCCGCCCTTGGTGTAGCGAGCCATCTGCAGGGGCTCCGCAGTGCTGGCAGTCAGTCCTGTGAAGGCTTCTACACGGCGGGAGACGGCAGCCACCGTCTCGTCCTCTTCGTCGCCAATCCACATGCTGCATGCTCCCTTTATTTCCATTCCATTCTTCTCCCTTCTCTGCCCACTATGGCTTTCTGTCTTTTGCATTGCAATGCAAGTGGGACGGGGCACATATTTTCGAAATATGCCCAAATGTTTTGAGAAAGGTGAGATGGGGCGAAACCTTTGGGAGGTGCGGATGACATGGAGGAGCTTCTGTTCCTGCTCATAGCTGGGCGTCCCCCTCTTCTGAAAGGCTAGGCCGGCTCTGGCCAACTGCAGCAGATTGATTGGAGGTGAGTGGTGGATGGGAAGGGTAGAGAGCCTTGGATCGAGCGAGGTGCTGGAGGTGCTGGACTTCGGGCGGGGAGACGACGTCGTGGACAAGGACGATGGGTGGGCGGAGGTGCAGCACTTCGCTTTTGAAAGGCGCCAGGATCAGGAATGCACTGTCCCGCTGCAGGAAGCAGAACAGCTCTGCCTTCTGCCAAGATATCTTGCTATAGGTCTATGTATTTATTTAAAAACATAGATGAAAAGCTTTTTAAACTTCTTAGCTATGATTTGCATGCAGTAATCCAATGGAATCGACTTGACATGCGATATACGGAATAATTTTCCTCAATATTTTTCCTATTTCAGGATACGCTCAGTTTGAGTCGAAAAAGCTTTGTAGTGGTACTACTGAATACTTAAAGAGGCAATACAAACAGTGGCATTCTGATGGCGGCAAAGTTGCTCATAGATAGGCTGGACGTAAAGCTTGGGCCTGATGCTGCGGAATGGAGGCAGCGTTTCTCTTCGCCCATCCCAACTGCGATTGCTGCCTGCCACGGCCGCTTCAAACTCCAACCCCATCGCTTGAGTCTCCTCACTTTCATCTGAAATCCCACTCACCCCATTCTGTCCTATTTTTCAGATGCACAAGATGTCATCAACTATATTTAGCTGTCCAAGCTAGAGAAGGCAGATAGAACCAACCAATATGTTGGAGGTGGCGAGCGTAGTGGAGAGCCCAGTGAGGGTTGCCCTGTAGGAAGGGGAGAGGAGGAAGAGGGAGGAAGGGGGGGGGGGGAGGAGGAGAGGAGGAAGGGGAGCAGAGAGAGAACAAAGAGGGGAGGAGGCGGAGCGAGCAAGGAGGCGGAAGAGGCGGGCAGGCTCAAGGTGGCCGGGCTGGGCCTGCTCCATGGCCTTGGCCTGGAGGAGCCAGTGGAGGGCGTGGTAGGAAGAAGAGAGAGAAAAAGAGGAAGAAAACAAAAAAAAAAAAAAAGAAAAAGAAAATAAAACAAATAAAAAAAAATAAAAAAAAAAAAAAATTAAAAAAAAAAACCCGTCGTTGGTGGCGGCGGCGGTGGAGCCCAGGAGGAGGAGAGTACCAATAAGTTGGAGGTGGCGAGCGTAGTGGAGAGCCCAGTGAGGGTTGCCCTGTAGGAAGGCGGAGCGAGCAAGGAGGCGGAAGAGGCGGGCAGGCTCAAGGTGGCCGGGCTGGGCCTGCTCCATGGCCTTGGCCTGGAGGAGCCAGTGGAGGGCGTGGTAGGAGTCGTTGGTGGCGGCGGCGGTGGAGCCCAGGAGGAGGAGAGTACCAATAAGTTGGAGGTGGCGAGCGTAGTGGAGAGCCCAGTGAGGGTTGCCCTGTAGGAAGGCAGAGCGAGCAAAAAGGCGGAAGAGGCGGGCAGGCTCAAGGTGGCTGGGCTGGGCCTGCTCCATGGCCTTGGCCTGGAGGAGCCAGTGGAGGGCGTGGTAGGAGTCATTGGTGGCGGCGGCGGTGGAGCCCAGGAGGAGGAGAGTACCAATAAGTTGGAGGTGGCGAGCGTAGTGGAGAGCCCAGTGAGGGTTGCCCTGTAGGAAGGCGGAGCGAGCAAGGAGGCGGAAGAGGCGGGCAGGCTCAAGGTGGCCGGGCTGGGCCTGCTCCATGGCCTTGGCCTGGAGGAGCCAGTGGAGGGCGTGGTAGGAGTCGTTGGTGGCGGCGGCGGTGGAGCCCAGGAGAAAAAAAAAAAAAAAAAAAAAAAAAAAAAAAAAAAATACCCAAAAAAGAAAAATAAAAAAAAAAAAAAAAAAAAAAAAAAAAAAAAACAAAAAAAAAAAAAGAGGAGGAGAGTACGAATAAGTTGGAGGTGGCGAGCGTAGTGGAGAGCCCAGTGAGGGTTGCCCTGTAGGAAGGCGGAGCGAGCAAGGAGGCGGAAGAGGCGGGCAGGCTCAAGGTGAAAAGAAAAAAAAAAAAAAAAAAAAAAAAAAAAAAAAAAGGCCGGGCTGGGCCTGCTCCATGGCCTTGGCCTGGAGGAGCCAGTGGAGGGCGTGGTAGGAGTCGTTGGTGGCGGCGGCGGTGGAGCCCAGGAGGAGGAGAGTACCAATAAGTTGGAGGTGGCGAGCGTAGTGGAGAGCCCAGTGAGGGTTGCCCTGTAGGAAGGCGGAGCGAGCAAGGAGGCGGAAGAGGCGGGCAGGCTCAAGGTGGCCGGGCTGGGCCTGCTCCATGGCCTTGGCCTGGAGGAGCCAGTGGAGGGCGTGGTAGGAGTCGTTGGTGGCGGCGGCGGTGGAGCCCAGGAGGAGGAGAGTACCAATAAGTTGGAGGTGGCGAACGTAGTTGAGAGCCCAGTGAGGGTTGCCCTGTAGGAAGGCGGAGCGAGCAAGGAGGCGGAAGAGGCGGGCAGGCTCAAGGTGGCCGGGCTGGGCATTGGTGAGAGGGAGGGGGGAGGAGGGGTGGTGGCGGTGGGAGCCCGAGGAGGAGGAGAGCACCAATAGAGGTGGCGAGCTAGGGAGAGCCCAGGAGGCCCTTAGGAAGCGAGCGAGCAGAGGCGAAGAGCGCAGTAGCTGCTCCATGGCCTGGGCCTGGAGGAGCCATTGGAAGGCGTGGTAGGCGTCGTTGGTGGCGGCGGCGGTGGAGCCCAGGAGGAGGAGAGTACCAATAAGTTGGAGGTGGCGAACGTAGTGGAGAACAGAAAGAGAGAAAAAAAACAACCAAAACAAACAACAACACAAAAAGAGCCCAGTGAGGGTTGCCCTGTAGGAAGGCGGAGCGAGCAAGGAGGCGGAAGAGGCGGGCAGGCTCAAGGTGGCCGGGCTGGGCCTGCTCCATGGCCTTGGCCTGGAGGAGCCAGTGGAGGGCGTGGTAGGAGTCGTTGGTGGCGGCGGCGGTGGAGCCCAGGAGGAGGAGAGTACCAATAAGTTGGAGGTGGCGAACGTAGTTGAGAGCCCAGTGAGGGTTGCCCTGTAAAAAAAAAAAAAAGAAAAAAAAAAAAAAAAAAAAGAAAAAAGCAAAAAAACAAAAAAACAGCACAAACCACCAAAAAAACAAAAACAACAAAAGGAAGGCGGAGCGAGCAAGGAGGCGGAAGAGGCGGGCAGGCGCAAGGTGGCCGGGCTGGGCCTGCTCCATGGCCTTGGCCTGGAGGAGCCAGTGGAGGGCGGGGTAGGAGTCGTTGGTGGCGGCGGCGGTGGAGCCCGAGGAGGAGGAGAGTACCAATAAGTTGGAGGTGGCGAACGTAGTTGAGAGCCCAGTGAGGGTTGCCCTGGGGGGGGGAGGGGGTAGGAAGGCGGAGCGAGCAAGGAGGCGGAAGAGGCGGGCAGGCTCAAGGTGGCCGGGCTGGGCCTGCTCCATGGCCTTGGCCTGGAGGAGCCAGTGGAGGGCGTGGTAGGAGTCGTTGGTGGCGGCGGCGGTGGAGCCCAGGAGGAGGAGAGTACCAATAAGTTGGAGGTGGCGAACGTAGTGGAGAGCCCAGTGAGGGTTGCCCTGTAGGAAGGCGGAGCGAGCAAGGAGGCGGAAGAGTCGGGCAGGCTAAAGGTGGCCGGGATGGGCCTGCTCGATGGCCTTGGCCTGGAGGAGCCAGTGGAGGGCGTGGTAGGAGTCGTTGGTGGCGGCGGCGGTGGAGCCCAGGAGGAGGAGAGGACCAATAAGTTGGAGGTGGCGAACGTAGTGGAGAGCCCAGTGAGGGTTGCCCTGTAGGAAGGCGGAGCGAGCAAGGAGGCGGAAGAGGCGGGCAGGCTCAAGGTGGCCGGGCTGGGCCTGCTCCATGGCCTTGGCCTGGAGGAGCCAGTGGAGGGCGTGGTAGGAGTCGTTGGTGGCGGCGGCGGTGGAGCCCAGGAGGAGGAGAGGACCAATAAGTTGGAGGTGGCGAACGTAGTGGAGAGCCCAGTGAGGGTTGCCCTGTAGGAAGGCGGAGCGAGCAAGGAGGCGGAAGAGGCGGGCAGGCTCAAGGTGGCCGGGCTGGGCCTGCTCCATGGCCTTGGCCTGGAGGAGCCAGTGGAGGGCGTGGTAGGAGTCGTTGGTGGCGGCGGCGGTGGAGCCCAGGAGGAGGAGAGTACCAATAAGTTGGAGGTGGCGAACGTAGTGGAGAGCCCAGTGAGGGTTGCCCTGTAGGAAGGCGGAGCGAGCAAGGAGGCGGAAGAGGCGGGCAGGCTCAAGGTGGCCGGGCTGGGCCTGCTCCATGGCCTTGGCCTGGAGGAGCCAGTGGAGGGCGTGGTAGGAGTCGTTGGTGGCGGCGGCGGTGGAGCCCAGAAGGA